>CAUYTI010162807.1:0-12302 GCA_963575145.1 Galago senegalensis | reverse complement strand
GGCGCCTGTAGTCCCAGCTACTTGGGAGGCTGAGGCAGGAGACTCGCTTGAGCCCAGGAGTTGGAGGTTGCTGTGAGCATGATGCCATGGCACTCTACCCAGGGGGATAGCTTGAGGCTCTGTCTCAAAAAAAAAAAAAATCTATCAATGGAAAAGTAACATTAAAAAATACTTTGGGGCTTGGCGCCTTTAGCTCAGTGGCGAGAGTGCCAGCTACATACCCCAGTGCTGGCACGTTCCAACCCTGCCTGGGCCTGCTAAAAACAACAACAATTACAACAACAAATAGCTGGGCATTGTGGTAGGTGCCTGCAGTCAATCCTCTTGTCTCAGCCTCCTGAGTAGCTGGAACTATAAGCATTCACCACTGTGCCCTGCTGGCTAGTTCTGTTTTTCTTTGCAGTTGTTGGCTGGGTTTGAATCCGCCACCTCCAGCATATGGGGCCAGCGCCCTATTCCTTTGAGCCACAGGCGCCGCCCATGCCCGGCGCGTTTTTCTATTTATTTATTTATTTTTTTTTTTTGTGAGACAGACCCTCAAGCTGTCCCCCTGGGTAGAGTGCTGTAGCATCACAGTTCACAGCAACCTCCAACGCCTGGGCTCAAGCGAGTCTCCTGCCTCTGCCTCCCAAGTAGCTGGAATCACAGGCGCTCGCCACAACGCCCGGCTATTTTTTGGTTGCAGCCGTCATTGTTATTTGGCGGACCGGGCTGCATTTGAACCCACCACCTTAGGTGTATGTGGCTGGCGCCTTAGCCACTTGAGCCACAGGCGCTGAGCCTCTATCCTTTTTTTTTTGTAGAGAAAGAGTCTCACTTTATCGCCCTCGGTAGGATGCCGTAGCATCACAGCTCACAGCAACCTCCTCTCCTGGGCTTAGGCGATTCTCTTGCCTCAGCCTCCCAAGTAGCTGAGACGACAGGTGCCCGGCAATTTTTTTGGTCAGGGCCAGATTCAAACCAGCCACCCTCGGTATATGGGGCCGGCGCCCTACCCACCGAGCCACAGGAGCTGGCTGGAAGAATGCTCTTTACTAGATAACAGGAGCGCGCCTTTTTTTAAGGACCTGTGTTGCACAGGGGATCCTGCCTTCCTTCAGCCCGACAGCTCGCGGGACTTGGATCCCGAGACGCTAGCCCGACGCTGACTGGCAGCTCTCGGGGGCGGAGTCCGGGGCCCTCTCGCCCCCCTTGTAGAGACTGATGACAAGGCCAGCAGGGCTGGAGCCCACTCCTCGCTCCGCCTCACAGCCAGCCTATGCCAAAGCTGCTGACCCTCCGGCGCCGCCATCCGTGTCCTCGGGCGGAGGGCGGGGCCCCGCTCTCGGACGCCGGCCCGACGCCAGCCAGACCAATGGGTGGGGGCAGATAAAGCCCCTCCTACCGGGGGGGCGGAGCGCGACCGCGCAGGCGCACGGCACGGCCGGGCTGGCCGGCTGGCTGGGAAGATGGCGGCGGGAACCCTGGGTGCTGTAGCTGCCGCGGAGCGAGCCTGGGGCGTCCGGCCTGCTTGGTCCAGGGCGGAGGCCGGGCCATGAGTGCGCCGCCGTCGAGACCCCGAGCCGCGGAGCCCGCCCGCGCCCCTCGGGCCGCCCCGCGTCTCTCGTCATGGCGCGGCTCGCGGACTACTTCGTGCTGGTGGCTTTCGGGCCGCACCCGCGCGGTAAGTGCTGGTCTGAGGGCCGGGAGCGGCCTCGGCCGGCTGGTGGCCCTGGCGGCATGTAGGCGGCCCGCAAAGGTGGCAAGGCTGCGCGGCCTTGCGGCGGCTGGGAAAATAGGACCCTGGCGTCGCAGCCTGCCTGTGTTCCTGCGAGTGGGCCGGACGCTCTTCGCCGGGCGCCCGCGGCGGCGGTGGTGGTGGCGGTACCTCCCGGCGAGCGCCCCGGTCGCTTGCCAGCCACTGGTCCGACCCTGGCGTTGCGTCCGAAGCTTCTAGTAGTCTTGACCGGGTGCAGAAGCGGGGGTTAGGGTTCAAGGGCTTTTTCACGGAGAGGCGGTATTTGACCTGAAACTCGGAGGATTTCAGGAGGAAATGTCAGGAGCGGTGAGAGAAGAGCATTCCTGGTGACCAGCCTGCCCGTCCAAGCCCTACAAGCCAAGCCCTGGGTGGGGGATCAGCTTGGTGACTGGTGATGATGTCCAGGAGGTCGTGTCTGGGTTCAGCGCCTGTGTCTGAGAGCCCTTCAGCCCCGGGGGTTAGGAGAAAACGGAGCCTGACAATGACATCAGCAACAGCCATGGAGACAGTGCATTGGCAAGCAAGCTTGATGTGCCAGGCCCTGCCTGGCCCTTTGTATGTGTGATCTCACTTCTTCCCATCAGCCCACTGAGATGGATGCTGTTGCCCCTCTGTATAGCACTCAGGCACAGGAAGAGTTAGTATCTGGTGTGAGTCAGCACAGAAAGGCTGGGACTTGCACCCAGGTTGTCAAATCCCACTGCAGAGAGGCAGTGTGTCCTGGCATGGCTGTTTGGTCAGGTAGGGGCTGGACCTTGGGCCTGGAGGTGATATTGGGCCCATTCACCATTTCCTTCTTGTCAGTCCTGCCACCACCGCCACCACTCAGGATCTGCTTTCTCTCCTCTTTGCCTTTTCTTGGCTGAGCCTCCCTCCACCTGCTGGACTCCACATACTCAAGCCTCTTCAGCGTCTTCCCCATCATGGGCCCCTCCCCAGTTCCCTCTCACTGGTTCCTCCTCTCTGTTACCATCTATCCAAGTTATGCGTCTTTTGGCACTGTCGTGAGCATCTGTCTTTTCTCCAGAGAGGGAGTACTCACAAGCATGGACCATGGTGTTCTGTCCCCCTGCATGGCAGGCTCACTGTCAATATTGTACTGGCCCACAGAGGGAGAGCCTTCTGCTCTAAGGCAAATATGGAGGCATGGAGGAGGCCAAACCACCTGGCAGGGCAGGCATCTCTGAGCCAGCAGGCTACAAGACTGGAGCCTGAGTCCCCTGAGTGGCAGGAAGGAGTGATTTCCCAAGCTGCCCACTATAGTAGAGGGGGCATGGAGCCCCCTAACCACTGCCTTCTGGAGTTGGAGCTGGTCAGCTGCTGGCTAGCATCCCTTAGAACAGTGGTTCTCAACCTTCCTAATGCTGCGGCCCTTTAATACAGTTCCTGTGGGTTGAGACCCACAAGTTGAGAACTGCTGCCTTAAAAGAACTGGTCCCTCTCTTAAAAACAAGCCCATAGGCTGGGACCGTGGCTATACACTGAGGGAAGAGCCAGGTGGGGAGTGGGGTGGGAAGGGAGGGAGCCAGAAGCAGGGGATCAAGGTGTGGAGGTCAGTGGGTTATTTTTATTTATTTATTTATTTATTTTGTTCTTTTTAGAGACAGAGTCTCACTTTGTCGCTCCAGCTCTTGGGCTTAGGCGATTGTCTTGTTTCAGCCTCCCGAGTAGCTGGGACTACAGGTGCCTGCCACAATGCCCAGCTATTTGTTGCAGTTTGGCTGGGGCAGGGTTTGAATCCACCACCCTCCGTATATGGGGCCAGTGCCCTACTCACTGAGCCACAGGCGCCACCCGAGGTCATTGGTTTTATAGCTCTGTCACCTGGGGTCATTCAGCCCTCTGTGCCTCAGTTTCCTCATCTGGAGATGGCGAGAGATACGCTAACCTTCCAGGCTGCTGTGAAGATATGATGATAAACACACAGAGAAAGCTGTAGCACATGGGAGGTCCCTGAAAATGACGACTGTTTTACTAATGACTGAGCAACAGATGTTTAGACCCTCTAGGAACAGACAGGGAAGGAAGTTATGAGGAGTTGAAGGACACTTTGCATTCCTGCACACCTGGGACATGAGGTAGGGTAGGATCTTTTGGGTGGTTAGGAGTGGCAGATAGCTTGTCTTTGGTCTGGATCTAGAGCTACTTGGTGTAGGGCCTACGTTTTGAGTGTGTGGTTCAGAGGTCTCGGTTGGTCCAGAGTTTGCCTGAAGGCAAGATCCCCTTGTGGTTACCAGCTGGTAGCGCTTCAGGGGCCCTGAGTCGGTGAATGCCTGGGTTAGCTGTGACCTTTCCACCTCCAGGGGTGCAGGTGGCCAGCATTGGCCCATCTGTAGGCTCCTCACCTGGTGAGCCAAAATCCCTTTGTGTGCCCTAGGCTCAGCTCTGTGGCCAGCCTGGGGACCAGACAGACCTACTCTGCCAGCTCTTGGCCTTGAAGGGCCCTGACAGTGGCCATCCAGTTTAATGCAGCATGCCCAGTGCTAAGGTGTCTTTGAGAGCAGGGGACACACTTGACCTGGCCAGGAGCTGAGTGTGCGTCTGACCAGGAGGAGGGGAAAAACCCCTAGCATCTGAGAAAAAGACCTTTTATCCCATGGCCTGGGCTCTTAGTCCTGACCATGATGAGCTGGCTAGACAGAGTCTCAAGCTGTCGCCCTGGTTAGAGTGCTGTGGCATCCTAGCTCACAGCAACCTCTAACTTTTGGGTTCAAGTGATCCTCTTGCCTCAGGTTTTCTATTTTTAGTAGAGATGGGTTCTCATTTTTTTTTTTTTTTTTTGAGACAGAGCCTCAAGCTATCTGCCTGGGTAGAGTGCCATGGCATCACAGCTCACAGCAACCTCCAACTCCTGGGCTCAAGCGAGTCTCCTGCCTCAGCCTCCCAAGTAGCTGGGACTACAGGAGCCCGCCACAACGCCCAGCCATTTTTTGGTTGCAGCCATCATTGTTGTTTGGCGGGCCTGGGCTGGGGATTTGAACCCGCCACCTTAGGTGTATGTGGCTGGCGCCTTAGCCACTTGAGCCACAGGCGCCGAGCCGGGTTCTCATTTTTTGCTCAGGCTGGTCTCAAACTCGTGAGCTTAAGCAATCCATCTGCCTCGATATGAGCGGTTACAGGTGTGAGCCACTGCACTGTGCCTGGCCTAGCTGGCTATGCTCTTGAGCCCAATCTGCTGTCCCCACCCATGTTTCCGCTCTCTCTTTGGAGCAGGTTGGGGCTGTTTTAGGGTGGTCTCAGGTGCCTCTCAGCTTCTACCCTTGGAGCTTAAAGGAGTCCAAGGCTGTGGGTCTCCCAGCCTGGGCTGACTATAGTGGTGGGCAGGTTGGGATGTTGGAAACACAACCAGGATGCTCCAAGGTACTTGCTCAAGTCCTATTACTGCAGCTGCATGGGGGAGCCATCTGGTGTCCAGGACGGTGGTGCAGCAGGAAGGTGCCCTCCTTCGTTCTTTCTTCCTCTCTCTTCCTTTTTTTTTTTTTTTTTTTTTTTTTGAGACAGAGCCTCAAGCTGTCCCCCTGGGTAGAGTGCCATGGCATGGCATTACAGCTCACAGCAACCTCCAACTCCTGGGCTCAAGCGAGTCTCTTGCCTCCGCCTCCCAAGTAGCTGGGACCACAGGTGCTCGCCACAACGCCCATCTATTTTTTTTTGGTTGCAGCCATCATTGTTGTTTGGCGGGTGGGTCCGGGCTGGGGATTCAAACCTGCCACCTTAGGTGTACGTGGCTGGCGCCTTAGCCGGTTGAGCTATAAGGTGCTGAGCCTCCCAGCTAGTTTTTTAAGGTTAGGGTCTTGCTCTTGTCTCAGGCTGGTCTTGAACTCCTGAGCTCAAAGGATCCACCCACCTCAGCCTCCCACAGTGCTAGGATTACAGGCGTGAGCCCACACCTGGCAACTTTTTTTTTTTTTTTATTAAGGATCTCATTCTTGTCACCCAAGCTGAAGGGCAGGTGTACAATAAATAGTAGCTCACTACAGCCTCAAACTTGTGAGTCCCAATTAGTGAACCCAATCATCCTGCCTCTCGGCCTCTAGAGTAGCTAGGACAGGCCAGCACTAGCAGTAAGTTAAGCCATTAACTGAGCGCTTACTGCATACCAATCAGTGTGAGCATGCCATTGTTCACAATGCCACGCCTCCCACAGCTTTCATGTGCACCATTCTACATTCTCAAGGGAGACCAACAAACAGTCCATTCCCCATTATCACCATTTTACAGGTAAGAAAAACGAGGTCCAGGAGGCGCTTGTGGCTCAAAAGGATAAGCTGCCAGCCCCATTTGCCAGAGTTGGTGGATTCAAATCCAGCCCCAGACAAAAAAAAAAAAAAAAAAGAAAAGAAAAATGAGGTCCTAGAGATTACACAAATGGTCCAAAGTCACAGAGCTGTGAGCAAGCCAGGATTCAAACCTGGGCTGCCAGTTACTAAATTGAAAGCTTTAACATTGTTCCCTAAGACTCAGCACCCATAGTTCAGTGAGTAGGGCGCCGGCCACATACACTGGCCACATACACCAAGGCTGGCAGGTTAGAGCCTGGCCTGGGCCTGCTAAAGGACAACTGCAACCAAACAATAGCTAGGTGGTGTTGTGGCAGGCCCCTGTTGTCCAGCTCCTCAAGAGAGGAGGCAAGAGAATTACTTAAGCTCATGAGTGTGAGCTGTGATGCCATGGCACTCTACCAAGGGTGACATGAGACTATCTCAAAAACAAAAACAAAAAGATACTGCTCTCTAAAAACAATTACTGGACTAGCTGTTGGGGCAACAAGAGCTCGTTCCTGCCCATATCCTTGTGACCTTGGACAAATGTACTTTCTCAGTTCTAAAAAGATGTTGCGACTATGGACTCTAAAGCTCCTTCCAGTTTATCTGGTTTACCTGGACCTGGAACACTAGTATAAGGTTTCAGCTCAATCATTACTGGGCTGCTCAACTTGCTAAGCCCCTCTAAATGTCAATCTCTACCCCAAGAAAGCTAGATGAGGGTGGGAAAGGTGTGCACTCTTGGGAGGCTGACACCAGCCTGTGCAAGAGACCCAGTATGACACCATTCTATTCAGGGTGACAGATAAGATTTGTCTCCCAAAAAAAGTGTCAAAAGGAAAAAGCTGAAAGACACAAGGGTATGATTTCTATCTGTATCAATACTTGCTCATAGGCTCAGCACAGGTGGCACAGTAGTTATAGCGTCAGTCACATACACCGAGGCTGGTGGGTTTGAACCCAACCCAAGCCAGCTAAACGACAACAAAAATCAGCCAGGCGCTGTGGCCAGGTCAGGTGCCTGTCATCCCAGCTACTCAGGAGGCTGAGGCAAGTGAATGCTTGAGCCCAAGAGTTTGAGGTTGCTGTGAGCTATGATGCCACAGTATTCTACCAATGGTGACACAGACTCTCAAAAGAAAAAAAATCACTGCTGAGCTCAAGCCATCCTTCTGCCATCAGTCTCCTGAGTAGCTGGGACTACAAGCACCCACCACACCTGGCTCATTCTCCTATTTTAGTAGAGACCGGTATCGCTCTTGCTTAGGCTGGTCTCACACATGACCTTAAGCAATCCTTCCACCCTGACTCTCAAGAGTGCTAAGATTATAGGCATGAGCCACTACCCCTGGCCCTGAATACACTACTTTTTTAGTAGGACATGTAACAATGTATAAGCAACATTTTCTGTTCTCTGTGATACTCATCTCTCAAATGGGTCAAGATCATATAAAAATAGCTCTGCTCACCATTTGGCAAAGGACATTACTTTCTTTCCCCACCAAATTGTCTTCATTCAAGTTCCCAAAATCTTAAGGCAAAAATCCAGTGCCCAACCCTCTCTCCTTATAGTTGTGCTCACCTACTCCAACTTACAAAGTGACTTCTGCCAACCTCACTCCTTGAAGCCAATTTCATATCAAATGGACTGCTGCCAATTTAAGTCAGGACTGCCAGTTCAGTAAACTACTTGTCCCTATTAAATCCCAGTCAACTGCCCTACACAAGCTAGCCATTTCATTTGTATATGCCTAACACCCCCAACTTCTCCTATCAGTGCTAAAGCTGGACAAGTGATCCTATACCTGTTTGTTCAAAAGTATGGCTAGGCTGGGTATGGTGGCTTGTGCTTGTAATCCTACCACTTTTGGAGGAGTCTGAGATCAGCCTGGGCAGCACAGGGAGATCCCATCTCTACTATTCCCGCTATGATCCTAGCTACGTTAAGGGTGACTGAGACAATGGGCCACTGCACTCCACAGTTTACATTCTCAATGCTTTCCCCTATAAACTTAGGATCTCGTCATTCCTTTCTCTTCACTTCTAGAGTCTCAATGTTCCTCCCAACATCTCTCAAATGAATTGAATCAAGTGAGAGGCTGTTAGCGCTAAGGGGCCTTCAAATAAAAGATTTGCTGCCCAATTCAAAGTCCAAGAGTTCTCCTCACAGGACATATAAAACAGTACAACAAAACCAACTAATTAATCTAAATATAAAACCGAGTGAAGATGAATTGTTTAGTCCAGGAGTCCTAGCAGTCTATCTAAAATTAACTCCAGCCAAACACAAACATGTACCTATGTTCTAATCTTTGAGAAACTGAGCCGGTGGTATAACTTACCACCCACCATACCCCAGATTCCTTACTCGATTCCTGTCACAAACTTCTCAAGTTGTATTTGTCCCTAACGTGCTCTCCTTGAAAACTTAGCATGGGTGGTTTTATCTAAACTAAAAAAAAAATCCTCGTTATGTATGAGATTCTGGTGGCAGACTCAGTTTTAATGTGTTTTTAAGTTACCAGCTGCCTGAGTTTAAGATTTAGAAATTCTTTCCTGAGAGTTATTCTCAAACAAAACTTCAGCTCTCAAAATTTACACTATGTTCAACGGCACCGGTGGCTCAGTGAATAGGGCACCAGCTCCATATATACCAAGGGTGGAGGGTTCAAACCCAGCCCTGGGCCAAACTCCAACAAATAGCTAGACACCTATAGTCCCAGCTGGAATCACCTAAGCCCAAGAGCTGGGGGTGGGGTGGGGTGGCTGTGAGCTGTGACATCACAGCACTCTACACTAAGGGCAACAAAGACTGTCTCTTAAAAAAAAAACTTACACTATGTTCTATTTTTTATACTCACATAATTCCTATTTTCCTTTCCAAATAACAATACAAATTGCAATTCTCCACTTCCTTTTCCCCTCAACCAGTATTTTAACTAACACAATTTAACTTCAACACTGCTCCTCTTGGCTTCAATTTCAAGTTTTGGGGCTTTGCAAATAAAAAACGTCAGTCAACTTGCTCCAGATGTAATCTGAATTGGGTAGGTACTGAAACAAAGGTGACTGATCACAAGTGAACAAGGCTTGGAATGTCTTTGAACCTGTAGACTTCCTTTATGCCAAGTTTAATTTTGTTCCAGAAAAAAAGTAAAATACTCTCCATCTTGGGACCTCCCCAAATGATGATCCACCAGGAACCAGAATACCACTGTGTTGTGATTTTCACTTGCTCAAAACACATGCACTTACTTACAGTAGTAAAGGCACTAACTGGGCACATTCCAACACTTTTGTAGTAAAAATACAATTGTCTTATGTCAGACGTAGACATGAGAAAAGCAGTGTTCTACACCTCTATTTCATGTCGGCTTAGTCATTATACTTAAGGCTACTGTCATGTAAGAGAAAGCACTAGGATATGAAATGAGAATTGGGAATCCCGACACTGTATTATAAATTTCTGCAATCTAACAGGAAAAGAAAGTTACATAGGCAAAACTAAGTGGCTATACCAAACTTTTTTTTTTTTTTTGAGAGTCTCACTATGCTGCCCTCAGTAGAGTACTGTGGCATAAAAGCTCACAGCAACCTCAACTCTTGGGCCTAAGCGATTCTCTTGCCTCAGCCTCCCAAGTAGCTGGGACTACAGGTGCCTGCCACAACACCTCACTTTTTGTTGCAGTCATCATTGTTTGGAGGCCTCCAGGCTGGATTCGAACCTGCCAGCTCTGGTTTATGTGGCTAGTGCCCTAACCCTGAGCTATGGGCACCAAGCCTATACTAAACTTATCAAAACAAATTTTAATGTACCCATCTCAGAACCTCAAGGGTGCTATACAGCTGAATTCTTTTCAGGTATCCAATGAATCCTTTATTGAATTAGTGTGGACACAGAAAATAAAATTCAATACTGTATTATTCAGACAAAATATACTTCCAACCCAGTTTTTCTTCAGTGACTTTAATTATAAATCTTTCATGTTCTCAAAGAAATGGAAAACCAGAAAGCAACAGTCTGGAAGTACAAAAATATACAACTGGAAGAGATTACCACCCACTAAATCTGACAACTAAATCCCATTTAGGATTCTGAAAGAAGCATTTAGACAAAGTACTAAATCACTGGTTCTTATATAACCAACGATGTTTATCACCCTAGAACACTTCCATATTACACAGGGCTAGATCATCACCCCGGAAAACTAAGTCAATAGGCCTAGAGTCAGGCTGTATACTTTGGAGGATCTCTACTATCAACACCATTCCTAATTAAGAAGCAGTGTGCTAAAATAAATATAATGAAAAATAAACCAGAATTTCTCTCCCTACCACCCAGATACGGGTCTGAGTGTGAGCCTCTAATAACTGCAGTCTACTAGAGTAGAGATGCCATCTATTGATCTCATCATCTTTTCCGGGAACCCCCCCCCCCAAGACACTCATATATAAAATGGCACATAGGCTAGCTGTGTCTTGTGAAACTGAAGTTTCTGTGGCTAATTTTGTTTCCAACTTTCTGCTTAAAGACAGTGAGGTTAGAAGCAACCTACAATGAACTGAGAACTATAGACCAAATTAAATGTTCTTAAAAGTGTAATAGCCAGCTATAATCCTTTGATGTTTCCTTAAATTATCACCAAGATTTATTGTGACCTCTAATAAACACCTGTAGTTCAAAGTTCTATTTTGTGACTTTTACTATTACAATCAACTCAAAGACTAGCTAAAGTGACCTATATTTTAGAAATTACTGAAGTTTTAAAACTTCAAAATAGCCAATCAGGTCGAGGTTTCAACAATCTCCGTGTTCCAAATATTCTATAAGCCATAAAACTATGCTTACGGCTTTTCTGGTTAACTTGATCAACAATGGATGTGTAAGACAAGGAGTAACTCCCTGAAGCAGTCAACTTTATTTCAACCTCTATATTCCCTATTAGCCACATTATACCTACCATAATCAATTGTCCTTTTAACAGAAACTCTTCCAAATTAAAGTTGTATACTGCCCAAATCACCCATCACAGTGCCCATTTATAAATGGGGTATAACTAACATATTTATTGCTTTCATAACTTAACTATCTTGCCTTGTTCCTAACACAATGTTTTTAGGCTATTGGGAGAACACTAGAAGGCCCCCAAAGCCAGAATTCCCAGCATCAATCAACAGGCAATCTAAAGTATCTTCCTTGAACTTGCCCAACTGTAAAGCTCACAGTGAACCTTCTTGACACCAATTCTCTCTGGCTGAGATTCATGGGAATGGTTAATACAACCACTGGAAATAATTTTAGAACCTGTTATCTTAAACACAGCCTTATAGATTTAACTCAATGTAATGACTTATCTTTCATGTTAAAGACAAAGTCAGAAAAGCATAATCAAAACTATCTTGAAAGAGCATATTTAAGGAAACTAAGCCACAAGACTGTTGCATTATGATTTAATCTAATTGCACAAAAATTTGAAATTACAACTCCTCCCATCTTCTAAAAGGAAGGTTATGCATGCCTCCATACTCAATTCTGCACTGTTACATTTGAACCATATTGTGAACTTTTACATCATGATGGACTGTTTTAGAATTCCCATGCAACACCTCAAATTATAAAATGGAACCAACTTTTAAGACTTTGTGGAAACTTCTCATGCTAAAGACTAAACCCATTTTTAAATGGGCAATTTTGGGTTACAATATTCCAGGTTGCTAGGTTTTAAAATGTTGGTCACTGTCATGGACCTTGAACTGGCTTCTACTCCTCAAAAAAAGGGGTAACTGTTAATAATCACTTAGGTGACAACTAAATATTCCTGTCACTTCAGAAAACTAATCCACAGTGCTTCTCCGTTTTGTTTCTCATAAAATAAGAATTGTGTAACCAACTGCTTCCCCTGGGATAAGAACAATATTAACAGTGGGTTCAACTGACTATTACACAATTATGCTAATATTTTATTAATTCAAAAGCACTTTACAAGAAAATATAAGTATGGCTTCCAATAGGAATGTTATACCTGGACTTTGTACCAAGCTCACAGATTGAGTTTGCAAGGAAAAACAGGCTTTCAAGTTAAACAACAATTGTAACCAAAACTTTAATCTGAAGGATTCTCACAAAACATATTACAAATGACAGCATAAAAAAAAAATTTTTGCACAGTAACTCAAAAGTTCGGCTCTACAATGTACCCTTAAACTTGCAGGACATTGGTTTTTGATATATAACTATTACAAAGGAACTTATGAACCTAAAGCAAAGGTAAGCTTTCTTAGAATTTATCAGATTCTAT
>CAUYTI010162806.1:0-100234 GCA_963575145.1 Galago senegalensis | reverse complement strand
GGCTCGCAGGCCCCCACCGTGTTTTCCCAGGTCGCTTAGGGCCTCGACAAAAGCACATAATACTCACAAGTCTTTTCGCTCAGTTCTGGAATTAAAAGAGCACATCTCAATTAAATTTTGTGGGGGTTCATCCCACACCTTGCCATGCAGAAGAATGTTTCCTGACTTGGATCCAGAGGGTGCTGCCCCCTGACCACCACTACCAAGTCACCTGGTATGTATCCAGGGGTACCTGCGCCAACTCTGCAAATCTTATTGTTCACTTTCCGGCCATGCACAGAAGGGTGACCCTGACCATCTTTGCTGCCTACTTCAACTTCTTCTGGGAATCAGATTTCCAGCAAGGGCTTCTCAGGATGGATCAGGAAGGGGTCCAGCTGTGTATCATGGGTTATGAAGAATTTGAATACTGTGGGGACAACTTTGTGTACAACCAGAGAAAGCAATTTGTGTCTTGGAATGGATTGAATGTAAATTATAAGTTCCTGGTCTCCACGCTGGAGGAGATTCTCAGAAGTCCTGGATAGGATATGTCAAAAAGACTTCAGCATCCACTTTCAGAACTGTCTGTGGCTTGATGATGAAAGCACATAGCTGTGCTTTGAGGTGGAAACAACCAAGTCAGCTGTCACCATCCACAGAGGGGTCTTTAGAAACCAGCAACCTCCCAAGACTCTTTGCCATGCAGAAGTATGCTTCCTCACTTGGTTCCAGGAGGTGCTGTCCCCTGACCTCCACTACCAAGTAACCCAGTACATAACCCTGGAGTCCCTGTGCTGACTGTGCAGATCTTGTGATTTTCTGGCTGAACACAGAAATGTGAGCCTAACCATTTTCGCTGCCTGCCTCTACTACCACGGTATCCCAGAAATGCATAGGGGACTTCGCAGGATGTATCAGGAAGGGGCCAATGTGCATATCATGTCTGTTAAAGATTTTGGATACTGTTGGGACAACTTTGTGTACAACCAGAGATAGCAATTCGTGCCTTGGAATGGATTGAATGAAAATTACGAATGCCTGGTCCCCACGCTGGAGGTGATTCTCAGGCAGATGGACCCACTGGTCCAGCAACATGCTTTGGCGACCACCAAGTGACCATCAGCTGGTCAGCATGCACTGGGGATACCCATGAGCTGTGTGGAGGCTGGAGCCCCACATTTGGCACCCCACGCAGTTTCCCTTTGCCTTGGTGAAGGAACTCCAGAGCATGTGAATTCTCAAGAGATTTTGAGGACGAATGACTCCCGAAAACAACTTCTAAAGGAGAGCGCATCACCGGCTTGGGAGCAGCCATTAGGGCAGACTTGAGCAAATCTGGAGCAGAGACCAACCACATCTACACTAGTTTCATTTTCAGTTGCACCTCCATCAATCCCTGTACAGACACCACCAGTTACAGTTCAGGTGGCTGTTTTGCCACCGCAGTCTCAGAATCCTGTGCCAACACCACAGCCGTCTCATCCATTAGTACCCTCACCATACCATTGTCCTCCACCAGCTCCCTTAGTTGCAGAATCAAGGACACAGGGCTTGCAGGCTCCACCAGTAACTTCTATTACTATAATGAATAGACCTTTGGTGCCAGCTAGGGGCCCATTAACATCTACATTCCCCAGCCATCAAGGGACATTATTAAGTAGAGCAGTAGCACAGGCTAGGGCCAGAGGGGATTTGGATGTGTGGCTGGTACAGAGAGGACCACAGGTGGGACAGTAGGCAGGTGAACAGGAAAGTTTTCCATTTGAACTTCTGAAAATTTCGAAGAGATCTGTGTAACAGTATGGACCACATTCTCCTTTTGCTCAAAATATTCTGCAATCTATTGTGAGGAATGCCAGATTGGTTCCAATTGGTTGGGAAATTCTTGCAGTGGTAACTCTCAGTAAATCGCAATATTTACACTTTAGAAATTGGTGGGTCCATGTCGTAAATGATAGGGTGAGGCGGAATCAACAAGCTAATATAAATATTGATGCTGATCAGCTGGTAGGAGCAGGTGATTGGGTTAGAACTCAACAACAGATGCTTTTGAATAATGAGGCCATTGAACAACTCAGAAGCTGCTGCCTTGAAGCATGGAGTAAGATTCCAGAGGAAACTCCATGTCCCTCTTTTAGGGAAGTCTGGCAAAGACCTAATGAACCTTATCGAGACTTCATTGCTCGTCTACAAGACGCAGTTGAAAAAGCTGTACCAGGTGCAGATGCTAGAAGAATTATCATTGAATCAACAGCATATGAACAGGCTAATCCTGAATGCCGGGCTGCCATTCGTCCTATTAGAGAAAAAATTCCTCCAGAAAGAGATGTTCTCGCTAGTTACATCAGGGCATGTGAGGGAGTAGGAGGAATTATGCATACAGCTATGATCATGGCTCAAGTGATAGCAGGGAAGATTAATCCTGTAAATAGTTTTCTTGGAAAATGTTTTGGATAATGGATGGACAAATGGGACACACTAAAAAACAATGTCCTCTTAAAAACGTCTCAAGGCTGGACACAGTGGCTCATACCTATAATCCTAGCACTCCAGGAGGCCAAGGGAGGTAGATTGCCTGAGCGCAGGAGTTGGAGACCTGCCTGAGCAAAAGTCCTGAAAACTAGCCGATCGTTGTGGCAGGCACCAGAGAGAGAAAAATGGCCTCTTGGGGCGATAAGTGCATCAGCCTGTCTGCCCACAAGTTTCCAGAAGAATTCACATTCTCTCTAGGAATTTACGTGTTTTTTTTTTGCTGGGGGTTGGCCTTTACATCCTGCTTCTGGACTTTCTTCCCTGTTTGATTGATTTTAAGGTAGTAAAGAACAAAAGAGTAATAGTATATGAATGATTAAGTGTAGGTTGAGGAACTTAGGAAGTAGTGTGGTAGGAAACATGCAGTAAAGCGGAACAATGATATATGGGGTTAGTTTTAATTGAACTGGTGATTAATTGAAAACATTGTAATAAAGGCTGAGGGGACATCAGTTAGGGGCCTTCACCTTGTCCTCACTCTAGATGGTGAAGGTCACCCATACCCACTCTAAAATTTTCATTCTTTGATTGACTTGTTAGGATGCCTCAAAAATAAATAAATAAAGCTTTCATTCTATAAAAAAAAGAAAGCAATCTGGCAACATGAATAGACTGTCTTGATATCCCCAAAGGATCACAATTGCTCTCTAGTAAGGGAATTGTTGAAATGACAGAAATGCAATTCAGATTATAGATTGCAGATGAATGGAATTGTGATGACAGAAAACTATGATAAAGAAACAAAAAATAAAATCGTGACATGAATGAAAACTCTACTTAAGAGATAAATAACATATGTAAAGAGAAACCAGAGGGTAAAGAAATGAAAAAATCATTTAGAGAATATCAAAATACAGCTGAAGGTTTTAACAACAGACTAAGCCAAGCAGAAGAAAGAATTTCAGAGCTTGAAGACAAAGATTTTGAATTAATCCAGTCAGTAAAATGTGTGGAAAAAAAGAAAAAAGAAGAATGAACAATCAGTTGGAGAAATATGGGATTGTGCAATGTAAGCTAATATGAGAATCATACAAATCCTTTAGGGAGAATAAGAAAAAGCACAAAGCATGGAAAATATGTTTGAAAAAATAATTGAGGAAAACTTCCCTGGTGTTGTTAGATTTAGATATCTAACTACATGATGGTCATCAAACACACAGAAGATTCATAGCAAATAGGCCATCACCAAGATACATATTCATCAGTCTGGTCAAAACGAAAATGAAGGAGAAAATCTTACAAGCCATGAGACAAACGCAACAACTTACAATTTACTTACAAAGGAAAATACAATAGACCAGGAGTCCTCAAACTACGGCCCACCAGCCACATGCAGCCTGCTGAGGACAATTATCCAGCCCGTCGGGTGTTTTTGCCACCGCTGCCCATCCTGCGTAGCAGCTGATTCATCTTGGGGCCCGCAGTCCGGCCCTCCAATGGTCTGAGGGACAGTGAACTGGCCCCCTGTTTAAAATTTTTGAGGACCCCTGCAATAGACTAACAGCAAAACTCTCAGAAGAGATAGATACTTGAAGCCAGAGGGAATTGAGGTCCTATTATTAGTCTTTATAAACAGAATAACTAACAGTCAAGAATTTGCTGTCCTGCAAAAGTAAGTTTCATAAATGAAGGAGAAATAAAATCTTTCCTGATCAAGCAAACTCTAAGGGAAATTGTCACCACTGCACCTGTCTCAGAGGAAATGCTTAAAAATACTTTATACCCTGAACAAAGTAATAAATACATACCAATGTAAAAATACCTGAAAGTTAAAGCTCACAACTCTTATAAAACAGCAACACAAGGGAGAAAATAAGAGTACTAGGTATTATTCAACAGTGAACAGAACAGTATCTCACATGTCAATACTAACATTTATCATAAATAGTCTTCATTCTCCACTTAAAACATAGACTGGCTGAATTAATGCAAATCCAGAAACCAAGTATATGATATCTCAAGGATTCTCATAGACTAAAGGTAAAAGGATGGAAAATATATCCTACATGAATGGAAACAAAAGTTGTCACATAAAGTAGACTTTAAATCGTAACTGGTAAAAAAAAGATAAAGACTGTCTTTATATAATGATAAAAAAGTAATTAAACAAGAAGATATAACAGTCCTAAATATATATACACCTAACATAGAAGTTACCAGATTAATAAAGAACATTCTACCACCGCTAAGAAAAATAAACAGATGCATCATAATTTGGGGGAACTTCAACCATCCACTAACTAACAGAACTGGACAGATCACCAAGGCAGAAGGTGAGCAAAAAAAAAAAATAATGTAATCAAATAGGATGCTAGAATAAATTAATCTAACAGATATGTACAGACTATTCTACCAAAAACTGCACCACGTACACTATTCTCACCAGCACATGGGACATTATCTAAAATTAAACATATCTTTGGACACAAAACAATCTCATAAGATTCAGAAAAATAAAAATCACTCCACATATCTTCCCAGACCACAGTAGAATAAAAAACAAAATCAATTCCAAGAGGAACTCTCAAATTTACCCAGTCATCTAAAAGTAAAAATTGGCTTCTGAAAAATGTTTGGGCCAATGATAAAATTTTTTCTAATTTATTTTATTTTTTTTCCAATGATAAAATTAAAGTATAAATCCAAAGATTTTTCTAACTGAATGACAGAGAGGCACAAGCATTCAACATCTCTCAGATGCAGAATAAGCAACGTTAATGAGGAAGGAAGGGTAATTCATAGCATTAAGGATTTACATCAAAAAGAGAGAAAGATTACAAATAAACAAATTAATGTTGAACTTCAGAGAGCTAGAAAAGAATAATAATAATAATAATAATGAAAAGAACACCACAAAGCTACCAGAAGAAAAGAAATAACAAAGCTTAAAGCAGAAATAAAAGAAATAGAAATAAAAAAGCCACAACAGATCAATGAAACAAAAATTGTTTTTTTGAAAGGATAAACAAAATTCATAGGTCACTAGCCATAGTAACCAGAAATAAAAGAGAAAGGACCCAAATAAGTTCAATTATGAATCAAAAAGGAGATATTATAAGCAATAATGGGAAAATATAAAATATCATCAATGACTATAATGAAAATCTATATGCACACAAACTAGAAAATCTAGAGAAAATGGATAAATGTTTAGAACACATGAACTGCACAGCCAGAACCAGGAAGAAATGGAAATTATGAACAAGTTAATAATAAGTAGCAAGATTGAAACAATAATAAAATATCTCTCCTCCCCCTAAATATCCTAGGACCAGACAAATTTATAGCTTAATTCTAATATGTCATCAAAGAAGAAACTTTGATATACTGAAACTTTTCCATAACATCACAAGTAGAGAATCATCTCTAAATCATGCTAAGAGCTTTGAGCAGTGGAGGTATCATAGCAAATGAGCTTTATCAGAGGTGCAATTATTGCTAATTAAATCAAGCTAATTTTCTAATTAGCCAATTAAATATTATCTAATTAAATTGAATATTGCTAATTAAATCAAGAAACCAGTATCACACTGATAACAGAGTCCAAGAAAAACACAACAAAAAAGAAAACTACAAAACAATAACTCTTATGAATACAGATGCCAAAGTTCTCAACAAAATACTAGCAAACTGAGTGCAACAGCACATGAAAAGGAAAAACTACCATAATCAAGTGGGTTTCATCCCAGGAATGCAAGACTGGATCAATATACACAAATCAATAAATGTGATACACCACATCAACAGAATTAAAAGGAAAGACAAGTTCATCTCAATGGATGTATAATGAACTTTGGTAAAATCCAGGACTTACTCATCATAAAAACCCTCAACAAACTAGGAATAGAAGTAACATACCTCAAAGTAATGAAAGTCATGTATAATAGAGGCACAGCCAACATCATACAGAGTGGAGCAAAGCTGAAAGCTTCTCCTTAAGAACTGGAGCAAGACAAATATGCCCACTGTCACCACTTGCATGCAACATAGTACTGGATGTCTTGGTCAGAGCAATCAGGTAAGAGAAAGAAATTAAGGGCATCC
Source organism: Galago senegalensis (assembly GCA_963575145.1). Taxonomy (NCBI): domain Eukaryota; kingdom Metazoa; phylum Chordata; class Mammalia; order Primates; family Galagidae; genus Galago; species Galago senegalensis. Next base: position 93,676 of record CAUYTI010162806.1, on the reverse strand, counting down.
AAATTGGAAAAAAAAGTAGGTTACAGTGTCCCTGTTTACTGATGATATAATTTTATATCTAAAAACTTCTTATCAAAGTTCTCCCAGAATTGTTAAATAAATTCAGTAAAATCTCAGATTACAAAATTAATGTGTACAAATCAATAAGATTTCTCTATACTAATTATCTGGAATGCTTAGAGTCACATCCAGAATGCAATAGCATTTATAATAGTTACAAAGAAAATAAAATGCTCATGGATATACTTAACCAATGAAATAAAAAATATGTGCAAAAAGAACTACAAAATACTGATAAAAGAAATCATAGATGACAAAAAGATGCAAAAGCATACCATGTTCATGGTTTAGAAAAATAAATTTTGTTAAAATGTCCACATTTCCCAAAGAGAAGGAAAGATTCCCACCAAAATTCTGATGCAATTTTTCACAGATGTAGAAAAAGTAATCCTAAACTTCAGAAGAACACAAAAAAGAAATTAAATAGCCAAAGTAATCCTAAGGAAAAACAAGTCTGGAATTATCACATTACAAGACTTCAAATTATACCACAAGGCCATAATAACCCAAACAAGATGGTAGTGGTATAAAAATAGACACTTAGACCAATGGAACAGAACAGAGAACCCAGAAATACATATGGATAAATGCACATAACTACAACTACCTGGTTTTCAACAAAGTAGACAAAAACATGCACTGGGGAATGGCCATACTAATAAATGGTGGTGAAAAAATGGGATAGCCAAACACAGAAGAATGACACTGGATCTTTTTCTGTCACCATATACAAAAATTAACTCCAGATGAATATAATACTTAAATGTAAGACTAGAAACAAACAAATAAATATTCCTAGAATAAAACATAAGGAAAGCTCTTCTAGAAATTGGTCTGTGCAAAGAAATTATACATGAGACCCCTAAATCAAACATAGCAATAGTAAAAATAAATGGGAATTAACTAAACTAAAAGGCTTCTGCATAGCAAAGGAAATAAACAATTGGGTAAATAATTAATCTACAGAATGGGAGAAAACATTCACAAGCTACACATCTGAAAAAATGTTACTGGTCTACTTAACTGGCTAGCACAGTGAGGGAGTGATGTGGAAAAAAAAACACTCACATTCAGTTATTAGCAAAGCAATAACTGATTAGGCCTGGAGAGGTGAGCAATTTCACATGTACAAAGAATGGCAAGGAAGTTCTGCCTCAAATGAAAACCTCAGAGATCTTTTATTCAGCAAAGTTAGTTTCAGAAAGAGAGAACTTTATCCTGGCATAAAGAGCAAGAAAGTAATGGAAAAAAGCAGAAGAAAATAAAAGTCATGTAGTTACAAAATCATAAAACAAAAATAAGTACAATGTTTTGGGGGTAATGTATAACCTTCCTAACTTTATTGTTCCCCATCTACTTAGACTTGCCCAATCAGATCTTAATCTTTCAATTGCAAAGCATTCTGTTGGAACTCTTAGGGTGCTGCTAATCAGCTGTGTACAGCATAGGAAGTTATTAAACTTCTTGGCTGTATGGGCTCAAGAATGTTAGCTTTGGGCTGTCTGACTTGTTGAACACCCTGTTTAAACCTCCAGGCTTCTAGAGCCTGTGCTGTTTACAGCACAGGGATTTGAGGAACCTGGGTTTTTATTCATGGGCCCTCCTGGATACTAGCTTAGTTTCTGTCCCTGATCCTTCACTTACAACAAAGGGCTAATCTCCAGATGGTACAAAGAACTCAAATAAATCAGCAAGAAGAAAAAACAATATCCCCAACAACAAATGGGCAATAAACATCTGAAAAAATTTTCAACATCCCTAATTACCAGCAAAATGAAACTTAAATCCATAATAATATATCACCATAGCTCTGTCAGAATTGCCATTATTAAAAAGTCATAAAACAACAGATATTGCCTTGGTTGTACTGAAAAGGGAACACCTATACACTGTTGATGGAAACATAAACTAGTACAACTGCCATGGAAAGAAGTACAGAGATTCCTCAAAAAACTAAACATAAACTTACATTTCAATCTGGATGCCCTCTATTGGGTATCTACCCAAAGGAAAATGAACATAATTAACTCCCTGTAATTTTAAAATAAAAGGAAAATATTAAAATGAAAGCAATGGATCAAATAATTAAATTTAATTAAAAAAGAGGGGCAAGAAGAGATGACCAGCAGTCTCAAAATGCAAAAGAAGTTGAAGCGATTGCAGACAAAGCTTCATGAAGCAAAAACAATAGCGGGAACTTATGAAATCACAGATACTGGGGGATTGGAGGGATCACTTCTGAGGTTTATCTTACAGGGGTACAGGTGAATCTTTCTAAGAATAGAATGTGAACGTTTTAAAACAATAACTGAAAAAATGACATGAAGGCTGTGTTGACCAGTTTGATGGAAGTATTTCAGATTGCATGTGAAAACCCCACACTGTACCCCAGAAGTGCATTAATGTACATAGTTACCATTCAATAAAAAAAAAAAAAGAAATCACAGATACTGGCTCAATAATATCCCAACCACAATTTCCTAAGTTATTGTTGTTGTTGTTCTTATTATGGTAAACCATACACAACAGAGTATTCATCATTTTGACCATTTTTAAGAGTATAATTCACTGACATTATATCCATTTACTCTGTTATGTAGTTTTTTACACTATGTGCATTTAAATAATTTTTTATAAATTCACTAGTGCTAAAGGTGTCCCACTTTTAGCACTGTTATCACTCGTATCCTCATTAGGACCATGTATTTAACTATTAATGTGTAATATTTCTGAAAATAAATGTTAAAGTAACATTGTTTTGGAAGATGAAGTTTATCCTAATGATTTATAGCAAGACTTATAGATGTCCCTAAATAAGTACTGCAAAAATTATGGATAGTATTATATAGAAATGAACCTATAAAAATATATTTATTGGATCATTCTGCTTCCTACCATTAGTCAAAAACAGAAAGTGAGCTGCATTTGTGGGTTATTTATGCAATATTTGAATAAAATGAATTTAAAATATATTTTTTAAAAAAGGAAAAGAAGTCATTTCATAAAAAAAACAAACACCTGTAACTGAATATTTATTGTAGCACAATTCACAGTTGAAATGATACGGAACCAACCTAACTGCTCACAGACTGATGAGTAGATAAAGAAAATGTGACACACACACACACACACACACACACACACACACACACACACACCATGGAGTACTACTCAGTCATGAAAAGGAATGAAATCATATCTTTTGTAGCAATTTGTATAAAACTGGAGACCATTATCCTAAGTGGAGTTTCTCAAGAATGGAAAATTAAAAACGACAGGTTCTCTTTAATAAGTGGCAGCTAAACAAGAACATGTGGTGGTCATGAAGATGTGTAATGGATATTGGAAACTAAGACAAGTGGAGGGTGGGAGGGCTGTGAGGGATAAAAATGTACTCGTTGGGCACAATACATACTATGCCAGTAGCAGGTCCACCGAAAGCCCTGCTATGCTGGTGGGAGGTCCATGGAAAGCCTGTATCAGCATGATACAATGTATCCATGTAACTAAAATCACTTATACTTTCTAAATCTTTCAATCAAAAATAACAATAAATATAAATAAAATGGCTAATATTTAAAAGACAGATAAAATCAAGTGCTAGGAGAATGTGGAGCATCTAGAAATCTTTCAATACCTTTGGTAAGCATTTTAGCAATTTTTTATAAAATTAAATAGATACAAAAATGACTTAGCAGTCCTACTTCTAGCTACTTAAGTGAAATGAAAATTCTTGTCTATTCATATACTCATATATGTATCTTTATAACATACTCTTATCATAATTTCCAAAAACTAAAAATAAGCAAATTCCTATCAGTAGGTGAATGGATAAAAAAAAAATGTGTTGTGTTCCTCCAATAGGACACTACTCAGTGAGAAAAATAATCTATGGATACACACACTAATGTAAAAAGTCTTATGGTTAGTGAAAGAATCCAGACATAGAGTATAGTTTTATTTGTGTAAAATTCTATGAAATAAAAATCTACTCTTCAGAATGTAGATTATGAGTAGCTTAGTAGTTGCCTGCAGACAAGAAAGGGATGGAGACTAAACAGAAAAGCTCATACAATACATTTTCACATGATAGAAATGGTCTGTATCTTGACTGTGATGATAGTTATGAGATGCATATATTTGCCAAAATTTTTCATCTAATTTTATACTTCCAAGTTGATTTAAAATGAGAATAAATGTGAAAAGACATAGGAAAATGCAACCTGTGTTCATGAAGAAAACTATTAACAGAAATAAAATCCCAAATGACTCAGATGTTGGGTTTAGCAGAAACTTAAAGAAGCTATTTTAAATATTTTCATAAACAAGAGAAGTGGAGGGGGATGGGGGGAAAGAGGGAGGTTTGATGGAGGGAGGGTAAATAGTAGGACCACACCTATGAAGCCTAGTGCAAGGGTACTAGTCAAATCTATCAATTATAGAACATAAATGTCTTAACACAAAAATTTACTTAATGACACAAAAGGTATATTAATTAGTTTGGTGTAAGCATTCCAAATTATATAAAAATTCAACACATTGTACCCCACAAATGCATAAATGTATTCATGGTCTATGTGTATATGACTTAATAAAAGGAAAAAAGTAAAAATAAAAATTAAAAAAGATCAGTTTGACAGGTTGAACTATTTTAAATAGAAATTAATCAGTGTTAAACCACATCAAAAAATTCATCATCATGATATTTTGAATACAGTCTATTACCCCATCCATATCTCAAAGTGGTCTCAAAATTTCTTGGATGTTAGTGTAATTTTTTTACTTCCTTGTCATTAAAAATTGTTTTCTTAGCTAAAAAGAAAGGAGAGAGAATAGCGAATAAAAGCCTTAAATAGAGAATCTCTGCGGAGGAAAATAGAATTCTATGTAAAGGACCCCCCCTCTAAAAAAAACCTAGAACTGGATTGTATAGTATAAAACCCTATTAGGTTTTATCATTTGGGCAGTAAATTGGAAATGACAGAAAGAAAACAGTCAGAAAACTTGAATATGGTCAATAGCAACCTTATAAACCGAAGATCCAAGTTAATAAGAAATTGAAGAGAAAATGAAGAGAGCTTCAGAGTCTTGGGCCACAATATTAAACAAACATGCACTTATTTGCAGTCCCAGAAAGAAAAATACAAAGTGAAAATAGGCAGCATGATATTTGAGGAGTTAATGCCTTAATATTTCTCAAAATTGAATGACAAAATGATCAATTTAAAGATTAGGAGAGTTCAGCATACCTCATGTGGGCTAAATGAACACAGATAAAGGAACATAAGTGTGCGCCTGCTCTTGGTTTTTTCTAGGCATACTTCTAAATACCAAAGACAGATAATTCTTAAAAGTCATCAGTGAAGAAAAAGATATTATTATGGAGGAATGAAAATAAAAATTAGCTGATTTTCTTCAGAAACAATGAGGTCAAAAGACAATTGAATACTATATTTAAAGAGATATGAGAGAAATAATATCCCAGAATTCTATATTAGATGATGATACTTCACAAAAGTATAAAATAAAGACATTTTCAAGCTGACAGCATCTGTCAGTAGCATACTTGTACTCAAAAAAAAAAAGTGAAATGATTGCTTTAGACAAGGAAAATGATGCTTGATGGAAGTTCAGACCTATAGGGAGGAATATACAACAGCAGAAAAGGTAGATTGGTGGATAAATATGAAAAGCTCCTTGAAAGAGAGAGATGAAGCAGGAAAAAGCCTATAGCATTAAAAAAAAATAAGAAGCATTAGAAACATGCTTTGAAAGTCCTGAAATAAGATAATTTCCTAGATAATATTGTATATTTAGTCAAAATGAGAATTGATTATAAGGGTTACTCTCATGTTTGGATTTAAAAACAAAAAATCTTCTCATATGGCCCTTTTCAGAGGGTCACTGATTTCTGTGTTCAACTAAAGCAAGGATATAAAACAAGAAAATAGGAAATATGATATTCAGCAAACAGGGTCTACAGCACATAAGAGAAGTGACAGGAATACCAAGATCCACTCTCAGGGATTCTGATACTGTGGTGTGGGAGTGGGGAGCAGGCAGACGATGCAAAACCCATCTAGTAATGATACATGTTTTCTTGTATGACTTTATAATAACCCTTTGTATTAGCCTAACCAAATATTATATCCTCATTCTAAAATTGAATTAAGGTCATACATGTAATAAATAGGAAAACTAGGACTAGTCCTCTATATTTTCTCTTTGCTGAAATATAATTTAAAAAGTCTTTGCTGTTGTTCTGCTCATGTTCAGCACCATGAGACTCTGCCAGGATATGTGTTTAATATAAAAATATCAGGCCTCATCCAATTGAGTAGCTGGTTTAATAGGTTTGTGACTGGTTCCAGGATTCTGAAGCGAGAAGCCTGATGGATAACTGCTCTCCCCCCCCCACCAAGGTGATTATTTATGAAAAGGAGGGAGTGAGGAAATTCTGCCAGCACATAAGGCACTTTTGTGTAAAGTACAAAAAGGCCTTCACCACCTAGGAGAATCATGAATAGGCACCCTCTTTTCTGTCACCAGAGTAAGAATCTTGAAAGAAATGGTTGAAGAATAGGATTTCAGCCATCGATTATCCCATGGCTAAGCCAGGTGACTCTGTGCACTGTAAACGCAACAAAAATGTATGTGTTGGGGGGTAGAATAAGTTGCAGATATAATGTTGGCATTCATGTTAACAATGATATTGATGATTTGGTGGCTATTTTTATTCAAGTGCTATTGTAACCTGGCAAAATATACCATTTTAACCCAGCTACATTAGAATATTTTCAAAGCTCATGAAGGAATGAATAACAAAACCTACTTAGCAGAAGCTTTCCAGTGTTCTATGGGCCATAATCTATCCTTTCCCTCCTTCACTGTTTAAATTTTGGAGTTATTGACATCTCCTTTCTTAAATCCTACAGTATTTTCAAAACTCTATTTAAGCAGTACCTAACCTTTCAATTAAATAAAAGTGCATTGAATATAAATCTTTTCATTTTGTAGTCTCCCATTATCACATGCTGTGTACACCTGTGACTTTTTGGCAACACATCTGAGTTTAACTGAAAACAAATCTATATATGTACATTAAGGTTCCTGCACATGTTTCTCATTTGCTTTATGTTCTCACAACATTTATTCTTTGAAATCCTCTAACACTTTCCCTTCAGTTACTCTGTGGGGTTCCAAGATGCATATTTCAGTATTTGGACAATGAAAATATAAATTTAAAGCAATTGTATGAAAAGAAACAAATACCAGGAGTATAACTTCTCTTCGAAGACTAGAGGTCTGTTAGGATATTTGTAGAATGGTTTTTTACCCCATATTCTTTTTGTAAGAGTTAAGTGTGACTGGGTTCCTTTGAATAGAAGCCGGACAATCAGATTTGCTATTCCCCTCCTCACAACCACCTGGACAATATAAGATGGAACTCTAAAATTTACAATTCTTCTGGCTGGAGTGTGATAGACACCTACAGTGCCAGTGTTTTACATGTTACACCTGCAATAAAAGAGTCCTATTTGTCTTTCTTCTGTCTTCAAAATACAGCTATAATCTGACATTTCTCACAATCTCCACTGCAATAACCCTACAACCCTGATATGAGTCATTGTCACTTTTGATTTTGATGACCTCTACAGCCTGGTAATTGGTTTCAGTTTCCATCCTTGTTCCTGTTCAATCTGTTCTCAGAAGAACAGACATATTGATCCTATTAAGGCATATGTCAGATCATATTCTTCTTTGCTCAAAACCCTTTGGTGACTTCTCATCTTATTCAGAGTAAAAGTCAATTTATTTGGGAACCTGTATACCCTCAAGAGATCCTCACTACCCCCTTACTTCTCTGATCTTATCCCCTATTGCTCTTCATCTAACTTACTCCAATCATTCTAGCTTCCTTGAACACTCTGTGAATAAACACCCCTGCCTCAGGAGCTTTTGAATTGTTGATTCTTTTGTCCAGATGTTGTTTTTCTCTGACATCTTCATGGCTAACTCCCTCGTATCTACACATGTTTACTAAAACTGAAGCTCTTGCCCCTTTTACGAGTCTTCCTGACGCCTACTTTATTATTTCATTGTTCTTGACTTCATTATTTTTCATAACCTTTTCTGCAATTGACATGGGAAATAATTTTCTTGTTTGTTTTCTTATTGTTTCCTTGCCACTAAAAAAGAAAAAAAGGCAGGAATTTCCATTCTTTTTTTCACTATTGCTAGATGTACACTCAAAACTATTTGTTAAATGATGAATGATTGGACAGGTGAGTAAAGAAGTGGATAGAAGGTTAATATTATATATCTAGGATTTTGCTTTTCAGAATATGGCCCAGAGAAAATTATATGCATGCATTTTAACTGCCTGTCTAAAAGTTATCAAAAGTCCTCATCGGGGGTCCTAGTAACCATTCTGGGCATTTCCTCAATGCCAGAGAACTGTTACTGGCAGTTTAATTACACTCCCTTTTTAACATTGGAAAATAGATATAACACATTTCCATTGGAAGAAGATCTTCTACCTTCTTTTCTCCATACTTCCCCTGCACCAACAAGGCTAGGTACATAACAATTGTAGTTAAGTGAATTTATACTTTTATTTCACTTGCTAACCTTTACAGAGTGTTTACTTATTATTTTTAGAAAGCAAATGAATCATTTTGGTAATAGAATTTCTTGAGAAATAGTTGAAGTTAAAGTTAAAGCAGAATCAAGTATTTTTCATTTTTCCAACCAACATTAGTGTAGGAAAATGACACAAAATCATGATTGAAAGAACCACTTCTTGGTTGTAGTAAAGCCATAGCCTTTGGCTATTAAGCAGAACTTTTTTGCATGTATTCATTTAATTATGTTTTTCAGTGGCATAAATGTTATGTCAGTGCCCTTTGCATAGCAATGTTATTGTTTCTATCTAACCATAAAACTTCATACACTATTGCTGAAATAAACTGACTCAGGAAGAGACAACTGCTCAGTTCAGGAATGATGGAATTATGGAAACAATGTATATTTGTATATTACTTTACACTTGACAGAACATATATGAATAGCAAATACAACTGATGTACCAAGTACAACAAGTTTCTCACTTGAGAGTAGTTGAATTTGAGTCTCAGAGAGGGAACATGCATGACCCATAGGTCTTACACATAGATTTTCTCATATGATGCTCAGAATAATCTTTTTAATTATATAGAGCTGTATCTTTAGCCTTGATTTAAAGACAAAGATTTTGAGGCTTAAAAAAAGAGAATGATTTGTAGAAAAGGCATTATCCTCAAAGAAATAAACTCTACCTTTTATTTATGACTCTGCTTTCTAGCTTTTCCTTTGGTCAAGTCCCTAATGCATTATTGGTTTTAATTTCCTCATTTGTAAACAAGTGATAAGAAATGAAAAGTGAATAGAAGTGACTTTCTAACCATCTCAAGATCCTAAAACTTTCTCAGAGTAGAACAGTCACCTTTTAAATCCAGTTCTGTCTGACTTCAAGCCTAACACAAGTCGATCTTGCCTATTGCTCTTCTTATCTAGAGCAGGAGGATCCTGATTCTACTGGGGAAACAGAACCAAGTCAGGCACTGCTGATTGTTGTAACTGAAGGCTTTTAAGTCAACCTTGGAATTACATGATTGGACAATTGGGAACTAAATAAAATTTGTTTTTGTTTTCAATAAAATAAAATAGTCTTCAGACATATTGCCCTTGACCCACATATGATGAACAGATGGTGCAGATGTCATCTTGCAACAGAGTAGCAAAGCATCTGCAAAAGCATTTTCACTTGAAAAGAAGAGAGGGCATTCTCTCAGCTCTTACATGAAGAGAGAAATTTTACCCTTGACATTTTTTTTTTTCTCAGAAAGAAAAGTGTGTTTTCTGTTGCCCTGCTTGGTCTTCTTAGTAAACAAGTGCTGAGACACAGAGGGAACTATTGGTCAAGGGTGATTTCTGTGTATGGAAACGTGGTGGCTAGCTATGGAAGGGAATTAGCATCACGTTATTGAGGAGAACACTAGAATCATTGCTTACTAGAGTAATGATGTATATCATGCCGTTGGAGTTAGGCAGATCTTGATTTGAATTCTGGCTTGGTCATTTGTAATTTGTGCTTCCCTTGGCAAATTATTTTTTATCTTTGTAATTCCCGATATATCATCAGAGTCTAGTACAAAATATACACTGTATACAAGTCAGAGTAATGAATGAAGTTATCTTTTCTTTCGGATTCATCATATTTAACTGTAAAATATAAATAATAACTTTTACCTGACAGTGATTTTATGAAGATTAAATGAGAAAATCGTTTCCTGTATTAGTTCCCCATGGCTGCTGTAACAAATTACCATAAACCTGGTGGTGTTATTATAACAGAAATTTATTCTCTCATAGATCAAGAGGGCAAAAGTCTGAAATCAAGATGTCAGCAGCATAGAGTTTCCTATGGCTCTGGGACAGAAATTGAACAATGCCTGCCTTCTAGCTTTTGGTGGCTTTCAGCGCTTTTTGGCATTGTTTAGCTTGTGGTAGCACAAGCTCTGGCTTCAGTCTCTGGCTTTATTTCCATACGACCTTCTTCTCTGTGTCTGCATCTCTGTATCTGCATGTGTCTCTTTGTGTCTAAATCTTCATATCTCCTAAAAATATGTGTCATTGGATTTAGGACCAACCTGAAATCCAGGATGACTTCTTCTGGGGATCCACAAATAATAACATCTGTAAAAAAACATCCTATTACCAAACTAGATTATGTTCTGAGGTTCTGGTTAGACATGAATTTTTTTAAAATTTCAGATTAATACAAGGGTACAAATGATTAGGTTACAATGTTTGCCTTTGTTAGGTAAGGTCCCTTTGTCGTTGTGCCCCTCACACACTGGAGGTGTGGCATGTCCCCTTATATTGTGTCCATTATGTGGGAGCACACCAATCCCCCTCCGCTCCTCCTCCTTGCCCCTACTTGAACTAAACTGTGTTTTTCTTCTTAGATGGGCATGTGTTAGTTCAAGACATAATTTTTTTTTCAATTTTTGGCTGGGGCTGGGCTTGAACCCACCACCTCCAGCATGTGGGGCCAGCACCCTACTCCTTTGAGCCACAGGTGCCGCCCTCAAGACATGAATTTTTAAAAGGCACCATTGAGCCCACTACAGCTCCTAACCCATTATCCTTAAGCTCAGTTACATTTAGTTTCTGTTAGCTGATGTTCTGTTAGTTTCATTTAGTTGATGTTCCTATTTGATGATAGAGAAGTGCCTGATACTACTGTTAATAAAACATGGTGTCACTTTTTAATATTAGGGAGCAAAGATATTATATATATTTATTACAAAGCTGGTTAAAGGCAACATGAACTAATGTGTATTATATCTTCATGCATATATAAAGGCTATCTGGAAAGTATCCAGTTATGTAATATAAAAAATAGAGGCACACATGAATGCTTTTATATATATAAGAGAATGTCTGGAAAGTAAGAGTGTTGTGTGGGTGATAGATATATATAGTGTGTGTGCATATGTGTATATATAAGCACACATACAGTATACAAATAAACATATACATACTCATACTATATGTAAGTATACACAGACATACATATATATTTCTTCTCTAATCATTTAACAAGACGAAATTGTCATTATAGACATCTTCCAGCTCCCTGCAATATGAGTTCTGAATATGCATACTGTATTAATACTCTTGAGTTTGTTTTCTTTCTTTTATTCAGTGTTTTAGGTTTGGGAATTTTTGTTAACATATATCATTTAGGACTTCACTCAACTGAATGATGCACACAGATTACCACTGACTTAAGGAACATGGAAGTTTATAATAATTCCAGGGCTAGATAGCTCAGGGCTAGTATTGGAATTCTAAAGTTATCTGGTGGTGAGACTCTTTCCCTTTTTCTTTCTCACCTTCTTAATGTGGTTTCAGATGGCTGCTGAAGCTCTGGGCAGCATATTTGTGCTCCACGCATTTGAAGGAAGAGGATACTTTTGACAGTGCAGTCAGTTATCTTTAAGGAAACTTCTCGAACATCCACACAACACTCTTACTTACATTTCATTGGCCAAACTTTAGCCTTCTCACCCGTTCCTTAAGGAAGTTAAGGAATGCAGTCTTTGGGAAGGTACATTGACACACCAAACAAGTTTTGGGATTCTATTACCAATGAGGAAAAAGTGGTTATTGGCTTAGCAACTAGTAGTCTCTACCACAATTATTACTGGAGGAACTTGAGAAAGGTGAGAAGATTCTTTAAGAATAAATATCCAAGGGACAACTGAGACCGGTGCCATAGTGAACCTCTATTCTGAAGTCCTCTTCCACATGAAGCTTACTTCAGAGCACTTGGGTTTGGACACCTACCTCTGAAGTTTAAAAAAAAAAAAACTCACTCTGTTGGAAAAATATAATGATTTCCACATTCATGAGCATTTGACACTTGTGGAAATAATCTGACATGTCTCTGCCCTTGAATTAGCTGAGGACCTTAATACATTTAAACATGAATGAAAAATAAACGGAAGGTAGAGAACTGAGTCTGTTTGTGAGTTGCTTTGTTGTGTCATGGCTCTATAATTCAATCTGTTCTCTGTTTGCTACTACTCCCTCATATTATGTATAAATGAGGGAGAGGTGACTACTTACAATCGAAGGAATCACTGGTTTAAACATAACATATTCTGAAACATGGAGCACTGCATTGCCTGAATTTCTCCTCCTTGGAAAAGGGTTGTTTTACTATTTACAACTAAGGCATTGTTCCATTTTTCATTGGCATTTTAATAATGTGCTAATGCAAAAATTAATGCCAAGCTGCCAAGACAGTAAAGAAGAATACATATTGAAGTCTCAAAACACTTGAACTTCTGAGATAGAAGATGGTGGAGCTAGTCTCAAAGCCTACTCATGGGTAGCTATATCTGCTTTTGTTAGTCAAGAAAGGGTGCCTACATTACTTTATAATCCTGCCCCTCTAAGGAACAAGTAGTTAGTGAGCTTTGAATAAATGGCATCAACATTTGCATGCAGACTTTTCATTTGTAATTACCGTCTCCAGAGATTAGCAGGAGTGGTAAACCCATCCCTTTTTCTGAAAATTATAATGATCATACTTTTTACTTATGCTCTTTCACTCTATTCCTAGCGCATCTTAAATTCCAAAAAGATTTTGAATTCTCACACTTTTATCATTCCTTGTATTTGAAAATAAATACAGTTTGCTATCTGCATTAATAAATAGTCGAAACTTTTATAGTTATTATAGCAATTCAAATAATGTTCTTAAAAAGCTTCTTTTTTTAAGGAAAATAGTTACTGTATGGTCACAATCCTTGTCAATAAGCGAAACTGAGGAAACTAGACTAGTGTGCTCTTCAAATAACATGACTTGAAAGAACTGTGTTAAAACTTTTGCATTATATTAGGTCTTTAGTCATGAGGAACCATTCAAAGTCTGTTCAGTCCTTCTTCCTTTTCAGACAGCACAATTTTCACAGGTTGCCTTATCCCACTGTGAATTCTTCCTTCAAAATACCAATGTTTTTGGTGCAATTTTTCACTTAGGCAACCCATTCACTTTGCTTAAGTGAGTGGCACCACTCTGGATTTTAGATGTAGACAACCACTTTGCAGAGGCTAGACTGGGATGGATGATGCACTGGTAGTGTTTATTCATTCCCTGAGTCAGTCAGATATATGGCAAAACTTCTACTGTTCTCTCTTTATGGTTGAAGATTGTAATAGCTCCTGGGATCTAATTAGCTCAATGATTTCTTCTGAAAGATGTCCTGATACCATACGTTGTATCCACTATCAGTGGGACTCCATGACAGTATCTAAATTCAAAGGTTATTTAGTTACAGCTAGAGGTCAAGACTTAATTTAATTGGGGTAAAACATAACTACTTATTACATGTTTTGTTCCATGGACTTTTACCCACAAAACACTAGTGCTACTTCTATTTCTTCTGTTGGTATGCTGTCTTTAGTGACTAACACCTCCAAAGAACACAGGGTCTTCACTGACAATATCTGTAGATAACATTGCTATTTCTGGGGAGATCTAATAACCTCACACCAAAATATTCAAAAGGACTTGTTACCTGAGTGGAACAGGGACATGTCCTCTGATTGTTTATTGCCCACTCATTCAATTATTTATTCACTCAACAAGCATTCACTGAATGCCTGTTACATGCCAGGCGCTATTCTAGGTGCTCAGGAGAAAGCTGTGAACAACACAGCAAAGGGCACTGAAGTCATAGAACACATATCCCTGTGCGGGTGACACAATAATAGGGGAAAATACAATCTCTGATGGTAAGAACTTCTATAAAGGCAAAAAAATATGTTTTACTCACATGGTTTGTGGAATAAAATAAATGTGACTTCTTACATTCTTTAAATGTAGTCAGTGACTTTTAGCACATCAAAGACATGTTGTGAGGTTTATTATGTAAATTTTTGAAATTTACTTGGCAAAAAAGAAAGCAGATACAAACATAATCCATCACAATTTCACCCTAAATGTATACCCACAGTGACTATTGAAAAATGGTAGCCATCATTTCAGCAATGAGATGGGAACCAGATGTGTCAAGGCAGGCACAATCTATTAACTTGTTATTTATTTCTATCTATTCACAGTGTTGCAGAAATATCTATGTTAAACAAGCCTGTCTGGAGTGGCGCCCGTGGCTCAGTGGGTAGGGCACCAGTCCCATATACTGAGGATGGCGGGTTCAAACCTGACCTCAGCCAAACTGCAACAACAACAACAAAGAAAAAAAAATAGCTGGGTGTTGTGGTGGGTGCCTTTAGTCCCAGCTACTCGGGAGGCTGAGGCAAGAGAATCACCTAAGCCTAGGAGTTGGAGGTTGCTATGAGCTGTGACACCACAGCACTCTACCAAGGGCAAGTGAGACTTTGTCTCTACAAAAAAAAAAAAAAAAAAGTGTATCTGATTATATGCTACCAGCCTAGAGAATAGTTGTCAATAATCACCAAATACAGGTTTGTAGACCAGGGTTACTAGAGACATGCTCTTTCCACGGGGGAGGAGAAATAAGAAAGTTGACATGAGGAGAGGCCATCCTGAAGTTTGCTTCCTTAGGAATCCACTCTCTTGTTGTTGGGGCCATACATAAATTTTCCTGCTTGCCTTGCTTCATTCTCTCTGTTCCTAGGAATGTCCTATTCACTAATTCTTTCTGTGTTTGCAGATGGTTTTTATGCACTTGATTTCTGTTTGCTTCCCTAACTTTCGATTTCACTGCTTTTGTAACTCATATTTTATTTACAGTCTGATTTCCCCAGATCCATATTTTTTCATAGTCCTCTTGCCCTTTGGCTACCCACTCTACAGCACACATACTGACATAATCACCATGATATATGTACATGCCTTTCTGCAGATGACCTTATGGACTGTGCTCAATTGTATTTAAAGTCTTCACAGAGAAATGATTTTAAAATCTCCTTAGCTCTGAAAACTTCTTCGTTTTGTTTACTTTTCTTCAATGAAGTAAGAAATAAAGCCAGCCATTTGCATTGCTCTCATCGTTTCATCTTTCTTTCTCAGTTTCCACTCCAATATTTGGTGTGGTCTGAGGATAGTATATATAAAACCTCAAAATATTGATTTTCCTTCAGAATGAGAATCACGTTTTATCTGAAAATCAAGATGAAGTTAACTCAGGGACAATTTTACCCTGAGGGGACATTTGGCAATGTCTAGGCTCATTTTAGGTTATCACAACCTGGGGGAGAGTTCCAAGTGACACTGGGTAGATGCGGGATAGACATCACGGATTCTGCTAAACAGCCTATGGGGCAGCCCTCTACAACTAGGAATCATCTGGCCTCAACTGTCAACAGTTCCACTGCTGAACATAAACTGAAGTAGATTGATATAGGACATTTTCCTTCTGCAGGTCTCGGTAAAGCTTGATCTCATCTTAGAAATACACACCTTATAAATATTTTGAAGAATGGAATGTGAAAATATGTTTTATTAATGGAGGTTTCTGCATGACGAAGAGAAAAAAAATTTAAGGACTATTAAATCATGCAATATATTGAAGTATATTTAAATGTCATAATTATGTCATTACCACACTAATAAATATGTAGCGTAGTTTATTTAACATAACTGTCTTGTAAGTTAAAATGTTTTCGCTGGTGCAGTAGCTCATGCCTGTAATCCTAGTGACTGGAAAGACTAAGTGGGGGAGGATCTTTGGAGGCTGGAATCAGCTATGATTATACCACTGCACTCCAGCCTCAGCAACAGAGTGAGGCCTCCTCTTAAAAAAATTAAATTAAATTAAAAAACTAATAATTTGTAATATATAGTTTAGTACACATGATTATATGTCTACAAACTCTTTTCCTTAAGTTTTTTTTTTTTTTTTTTAGACAGAGACTCAAGCTGTTCCCCTGGGTAGAGTGCCATGGCATCACAGCTCACAGAAACCTCCAACTCCTGGGCTCAAGCAAGTCTCCCACCTCTGCCTCCCAAGTAGCTGGGACCACGGGCGCCCACCACAATGCCTGGCTATTTTTAGGTTGCAGTCATCATTGTTGTTTAGCGGGCCCCGGCTGGATTCGAACCTACCACCTTAGGTGTATGTGGCTGGTGCCTTAGCCACTTGAGCCAAAGGCACCGAGCCTAAGTTTTTTTTTTTTCATTTACTCTATATAGAGTTTTAGCAAGTGTATGAAAGAAACTGATCTTTTTGAGTTTTTTTTATTTACATTCTTTCTCAGTTGTAATATGATTTGTATTCTTCATTTAGTCATTTGGGCTGGATACTGACTTGATTTTTCAGTAGTAAGAAAAGGCAGTCATTTGTTAAAGAGTGCTAGCTAGATACAACTGAAAAATATTTTAGGTAGGTAATCTCAGAATTACACATTATATAAATATGTAACAGTGGCTCTTAATTAAAGACATTTTAAAACTAATTAAATTATAGAAATAAGACTCATTATTATTGACTATAAGAAATTTAGTCAGATTTTTTTTTCAGGATAAAAATAATGAGATAAAATATTTTAAATTGCTGTTTCACTTTTATTTATTTCAAAACTTAGCTCACTGATTTTATCTGATAAACCCAAAACAAGGAAAGTTGTTTATAATGGTAAATACTCCGATAACTTTGGCCTTAAATAATGAGATGACTTAACAAGTTATCATCATGAATATGGAAGGCATGTAGAGGAAAATAAAAAAAAACCTCTTTTTTTCTGGATTGTATCTCCAAAATTATTAAAGATCCAAAACAATAATTTCTATCTCACGTATTCTGTGATTTTGCTTGCATAAATTCCATTTTGTGCCATTGCCTGAAGTGCACTAGTTGGGTAAACAAGCAACAAAATCCATATTATAATATTTAGTGGCACAGAGAGATATAAATGATTACACGTAGCATCATATTGTCATCAACCCAAAGGAAATAATATATGACTGCATATTTTGACCTTATTTTATTGTTTCATAGTATTTAAATTATCTCCCAGTGCTAAACACAGGATCTGTGACAAAAGATTTGGAGATGAAAGTCAGGATAGAATAATTGAGAAAAACACGGTTTCAGGTTCACACTCCACAAGTTACTAGCTATGATCCTTTGGGCAAGTTTCAGAGCTCTCCAATTAGTATTACCAGAATACACAGGCACTCTGTGAAAGGGTTGCTGAAGGGCCAAGAAAGTGTTCTCTGTGGTCTTAAGATAGCCAAAGCCTCTCAGCCTATGGCCTCTGGCCAAGAGTAGATTTATTTGGTTACTCTCATGTGCTATACAAATATTATTAATTTTTAAGTGTGTTATGTGGTAAAAGACATTGAGAAGTTGATAACATCTGAATCTTAAGTGTTTTTTGTAAAGTACTGAATTGCCATGAAAATTGGATTAGATACTATTCTGTCTGATACACAAGAACTGAATAGATGTTATAAATTATCATTAGTAGTATAGGGACAAGATATGTAATAACAAATGTATAAGAACAATTTTTTTAAGAATCTGAATCTTTGTACAAAAAGGAAAGGGCACTGAAGGTACAAATGTTTAGGTTACATTGTTTTCATTTCTAAGATAAAGTTCAAGTTGTAACTGAATCCTTCACCCAGGGTATGTGCTGAACAGCCTCACATTGTGCACATTAGGTAAGATACCACCAATTGCCCTCTTCCTTCCCTCAAAGTGCCCTCGCCCTCACCCCCTACCTCTGCTCCCCTCCCCCTTCTAGACTATACTTTTTTTTTCATGTGGGAATGTAATCGTTTATAAAGGTTTCATATTGTATTGAGTACATTGGATACATTTTTTTTCCATTCTTGTGATATTTTACTAAGAAGAATATGTCTCAACTCCGTCCAGGTAAACACAAAAAATGTAAATTGTCCATCTTTTCTTATGGGTGATACTCCATGGTGTACATATACCATAGCTTGTTAATCCATTCATGGGTTGATGGGCACTTGAGTTGCTTCACATCTTGGCAATTGTGAATTGAGCTTCAATAAACATTCTGGTACGAATGTCCTTGTGGTAAAATGCTTTTTTTTTTCCCTTCTGGGTAGATACCCAGTAATGGAATTGCATGATCAAATGGAAGGTTGCCTTTTAGTTCTTTTTGAATTATCCATGCTTCTTGCCATTGAAGTTGTATTAGTTTGCAATCCTATCAGCAGTGCAAAAGTGTTCCCTGCTCTCCACATCCTCTCTAGCATCTTCAGTTTCAGGACTTTGTGATGTGGGCCAGTCTCACTGGAGTTAGATGATATGTCAGAGTGGTTTTGAATTGCATTTTTCTTATGATTATGGGTGATTTCTTTTAAAGAATGCCCAAGGCGTCAGTGTTCTCATTCAGATGACTTGCTACAGGAATATCTTCATTCTTTTCCTATTTTTGTTTTTGTCCTTGAGGGTGCTTCCTTCAGGTTTTGAAATTAAACATTGTTGGGTGAGTTGTCAGTCGAAGACACTTCATTTTTTCAAGTGGTAGTTGTTTATTTTTTCTTACCAGAAACTCTATATGCCATGCTTTTCCACCAACCTATCAAGCTATCAAGTGTTCTATTATCTCTGGCTGTGAATTTGACAATTTCCTGAGCTTCATTTTGTTGTCAGTCAGAGCATATTTACTTACTTATGAGCCTGCCACAAGCCTCCACTTCCTAACTTCCTTCTCAATAATAACATTGAAAGAGCTGGTGACAACATCTATGCCCTTCTTACCTTCTGGATAGATACCCTGCTTATCTGAATCCATCCTGTCCCTACCATGAAGTTTTCTAATTTGTGTAGACAGAATTTATATTGAAGGGGATATAGCTGACCTTAGAAAAAAGAAGATACAATGTATTTCTTATAATTTAAATCCAGATATTGAAGACATTCTTCTATATAAGATATTTTATACAAAAATAATTATTGTTAATATTTTAATATTCACCTCCTAATTTATGTCAGGCTCTATGCTGTAGAAAGGGTAGACAGTAGATTAAGAGTGGAATTCCACACATCTCTTACATCAAGGAGCCCACAATTTAGTCTAAACTCCAATCTCCTGGAAAGCTGTTTAAAATACAGATTCTAAGTGTCCCTTGATATAGGTCTCTGTGGTGAGTTAGAGAATCTGCCTTTTTTGCAAGAGTCTCAGACGCTTCTGCTATAGGTTACATTTGATGACACTTTCAGGAACATGGTAGGAAACATAGCTAAATAAACCTTGAGGTTTGGAGGTGGGCGTCATGATGATGTTCAGGGAAAATTGAAGAGATCCCTTTACTGATGAACTGGGTCCTTGCCATGGAATGATATCCAGATGTGAATGCAGTGGTGATATCAAGCCAGGATATGTAAGAACTTGAACACCAGACAAAGGAGGTTGAGTATTCCAGACGTTATAGCATTTAAACCACATTAAATATGCCATTGAAGAACCATTGGATGCTTTCAAAAAAAAACATGTGTTTTGGCAAGATTTTGTTTCAGAAACACCGTTCAAGAAACAAAGTTTAAGACGAATTGAAGCAAAAGGAACTTGAGAGATTCTAAAGCCAGGAAGCATTTATTGTTAATTGCCCAAGTGTGACGTAATAAGTGGTCAGACTAGGGTTGCAGCCATGAGTAAATATCAAAGGCACACAGGGTTATCTGGGAACAAGAAGGATCCAGAGGATTAGTAGGGTTAAAAAATTCAGAAAGTGGCCGTGCCCATAGCTCAGTGGGTTTGGCCCCAGACACATACACCCAGGTTAGCAGATTTGAACCCAGTGTGGGCCAGGTAAACAACAAAGACAACTACAACAAAAAAAATAGCTGAGTTGGCAGGTAGTTCCACCTAATTGGGAGGCTGAGGCAAGAGAATCGCTTAAGCCCAAGAGTTTGAGGTTGCTGTGAGCTGTGACATCATGGCACTGTACCGAGGATGACATGGCACTGTACCGAGAGTCTGTCTAAAAAAAAAAAAAATACAGACATAGAGCAATGAAACAAAGCAGAGAACTAAAAAAATAAAACCATCTACCTAGAACCAACTGATCTTGAACAAAGCAGACAATAATATATACTGGGGAAAGGAAACCCAGTTTAATTAGTGCTGGGAAAATCGGATAGTCACATGAAGAAAAATGAAACAGGACTACTATACAAAAACTAATTCAAAATATATAAGGTATAAGACACAAATCCATAAAAATTCTAGAATAAAATGTAGAAAAACCTTTTTGAGGAATTGGCCTTGGCAAAGAATTTATGACTAAGTCACCAAAGGCAAGTATAGCAACAATATATAATAAATAAATAAATGGGACTAGATTGAATTAAAAAGCTTCTATACAGCAAAGGAAACAATCAACAGAGTAAATAGACAACCTACAAAATGAGACAAATATCCACTAACAGGCTAGTATCCAGAATCTATGAAGAAATTAAACAAATTAGGAAGAAAAAAAAACATCAAAAAGTGGGCAAAAGACAGGACAAGTAGTTTTTCAGAGAAAAAGAAAAACGGCCAAGAAATATATGACAAAAACTGTTCAATATTACTAATCATAAGAGAAATGTAAATTAAAGTATAATGAGATACTATCTATAATCTTATGAGAATAGCTATTAGTATAAAGTCAGAAAACAATAAATCCTGGCATGGATGCAGAGAGAAAGGAACACTTAATGCACTATTGGTGTGGCTTCAAATTAGTAAAACATCTATGGGAAAGGGACATTCCTCAGAGACATAAATATGGACTTACCTTTTGGTCCTGCAGTTTGACTGTTACCTACCCAAAGGAAAATGGTTCATTTTATCAAAAAGACATCTGAAATTGAATGTTTATTGCAGCACAATTCACAATTGCAAAGACATAGAATCAACCTAACCATCAATTCATGAAATGATTAAAAAAAATAGCACATTATATATCATCTTGTATTACCCAGCCCTGAAAAGGAATAAATTAATGTCTTTTGAAGCAAGTTGGATGGAACTGGTGACCACTATCCTAAGTGAAGTATCTCAACACTAAAAACAAAAACACTACATGTAGTCACTAATTATTTGAAACTAATTGATGACCACACATGAGCAGAGAGAGAAGTAAGTCATTGTAAATCAAGAAGGAGAATTGTAAAAGAAAGCAGTTAAATAGACAAAAATCCCTTAAAAGGCAGGATGTGCTGCAAAATGTGGAGATCACTTTTTTTTTTAATCTGTGAGAGTTGGAGCACCTTTGGGAGCTGACACCATGCAGAATATGCCCTCCATAGCATCATATTATAGCATTTCTAGTAGGGTTTTAGATACACAAAAATCAAGAAACATAAAATCCTCATAGACAGAAAGAAATGAAGTCCTCCCAGCAATACCTGTGAGCTAAATAAAGGGGTGAAACATGAAAGATGCTGTCAACTACGTTTCCTGGAAGTGAAATAAAGGACCATAACACAGTCTGTCTAAAAGAAAAAGAAGGAGAGGTGTAAAAATCTACCTAACACTATTGGGTGTCAGACACATTGAACACTATTGGGTGTCAGACACATTAAAAGTTTGATATTAGCATTATATGCAATAAGAACATTTGTATTCAGTTAATATTTTGAAATTAAAAAAAAACAAACAAAATTTCCCGGGACATCCAGAAATTACAGATACTGACCACAGACTGAGAAAACAAATGTAGAGCCTACAGTTCCTAATAATAGTTATATGACCACAAACTGTATTTTATCCTTTGTGTTTAGTAAAGAAAACATTGTTAATATATCACAAATGATATCTATCTATCTATCTAAGGTCTGACAATTAGTATTGCAACTCATTCTAGAAAAATTGCTACATACCACATTGCCGAATATCACTATGGTCACCTTTGAGGTACTCCCCATGGGAAGCTATGCAATGGGACCACCACATAGTCCACCAAGCAAAGCAATTTTGGAGTTCTTTTGCTAGAATGACCATCAGATCTGTCATCATATAAGTTCTGACTACTCAGTTTGCAAATTTAATTAGAATTAAATTTCACTTTAGAAAAAGTGCCACATATCTCATTGCTAAATATCACTATGGCCAACAGATGGCCAAGGCAGTATTTCATATATATGTTTTTAAACTGTACTATGTATCATTTATAGTGCAATGAAATCTGCATAATTTTTAAAATTTCATCCTTAATTGAGCATTAAAATATCAACGTGGATGTCCCTTTAAGGACCAGAGAAGGCATTTGGGCTGACATTATATAGATTTTATATTATTCCTGAAGTTAGTACAGGTATTCTCCTGTTACCTGGTCAAATAAAAACTTTTACCACGTCAAGGACTTGCAAGTGTTCAGAATTTGCAAAGGCAGGAACAGACTCTGAGAAAATAGGGAATAGTGAAAAATAGAGGAGCTGAAGATGACTGAACGTTCATATTGAGTTTTAGGATTTTACAAAAGGACAAAAAAGCTCAACTCTGGTTCACTGTAACAAAGAAATTAATATGATCTATTGATAGAGCAAACACAGCTTTAAATAACATACAAATATATAAAGCCAAGTGTTTACTTTTGCCTTATCTTATATATTACCTGTAAATCAAAACTTTTTAACATTTCGGAAAGGCTATGATATCTATTCTAAGGTGATCTGTATTTCTGAACATAAGCTCAGAACTAATTTGGCTTAAGTCTTTATGGACCAAAAAACATAATATCAATCATACATCCTTTAAAAGATAGATATAATAAATAATTCAATAACCAATATATTAGTCATTAAGTAAAGAAATCTAGGGAAAATTTCCAGAGTAATCTGCATTGGTCAGTTAGACCAAGAGTAATGAACATCACTTCTTCAGCCAAACTTATGTAACTTGAAATTTTAAGTTACTTTTAAAACAAACACAAAGTAAATTACTTACAAATATAATGGCTAAAATCCAAACCCTCATTTTATTAATAATGAGGATTCTAGCAATAAATTACATTTTCAATGATTTCCTAGGTAGACTAGGAAAGAGCTGTGTTGAGGATGAGTTTTCAAAAAAAGTCAAAGACAAGTGGAATTTGACATGGTTATTGATAAGCTATGTGATTATTATTTTCTCCCATACCGAGAAGGAGTCCAAGGTGATACTAGGAAATTCCCTAATGATGGTTATGCTCTTGATTAGGAATTTTGTAAAATTTTCTGAGTGGTAACTAGTTAGATTTTCTATAGTCTGGGTATACTTGACTATAATATTTTAAATAAATATTTCTTTTTTATTTTTTTTATATCAGATAATATGAGGGTGCAAATAACTTAGTTACATTATCTGCTTTTGTTAGGTATGTTCAAGTCCATCGCCCAGGGGGTACGCTGCTGATAGAGCTTACTAATCCCCCTCCCTCCTCCACTCTACCCGTTCCCTTTCCCCCCACTTGAATTTAATTGTGTTTTTCTCTCATGTGGGGGTGTAGTTGTTTATCTATTGGTTTTATATTAGTATTGGGTACACTGGATACTTGTTTTTCCATTCTTGTGTTACATTACTAAGAAGAATGTTATTCAACTCCATCCAGATAAATACAAAAGATTTAAAGTCAGTCTCTCTTTTTCTAATACGTATATGTGTGTGTGCATGTCTGTGTATTACACACAAGTGCTGCTGCCCATTCATCTTTAGAAAAAGTTCTGCTCATGTCTTTTGCCTACTTATAAATGGGATTGTTTAGTTTGAGTTCTCTGTAGATTCTAATTATCAGCTTTTTTTCATATTCATAACATGTAAAATCTTCTCCCATTCTGAAGTTTTTTTTTTTTTTGCATGCTTTAGTTGTTGTACCTTTAGCTGTGTAGAAGCTCTTTAGTTTGGTGATATCCCATGCATTTATTTTTGGTGCTACTGCAATTGTGAAGGGGATCTTCTTCATAAAAGCTTTTTCCAGGACAATGTTGTTAAAATTTTTTTCCCACATATTCCTCTAGAATATTTATAATTTCCTCTCTTAAGTTTAAATCTTTTGTCCAACAAGAGTTAAATTTTGTATGGGGTGAAAGGAGCAGATCCAGTTGTAGTCTTCTACATATAGCCAGCCAGTTTTCCCAACACCGTTTATTAAATAGGGATTCTTTCCCCAGTGTATGCTTTTGTTTGGTTTATCTAAGGTTAGTTGGTGATATGTGGCAACTGTCATTTCCAGGTTTCCTATTCTATTCAATAGGTGTATATCTCTATTTTTGTGCCAATACAATGTTATTTTAATCAGTATAGACTTGTAGATCCTGAAGTTTGGGAACATGATGCTTCTAGATTTGTTTTTGTTTCTTAGAATTGCATTGGGTATTCAGGAGTTCTTTCTGCCTCCATATGAAGCAAAGCACAATTTTTTTTCAATTTCTTCAAAGTATGATGTTGGTACTTTGATGGGGATTACATTTAAATCTGTAGGTAAGTTTGGGTAGTATAGACTTTTTAATGATACTGATTCGTCCCAGCCATAAGCATTTCTTGTCTCAGAGTTTTGTAGTTCACACTGTCAAGATTCTTCATGTTCTTTGTTAGGTAAAGTCCCAGTAGTTCAATTTATTTGAACTACTGTGAAGGGTAGTGTGTCTTTGATTTTATTCTCATCTTGACTGTTATCGGCATATATAGGCTACTAACGTTTGGACATTGATTTTGTATCCTGAGCCATTACTATAATACTTGATCACTTCAACAACCTTGAGATTGAGTTCCTGGTGTTCTCTAAGTAGAGGAACATATCATCAGCAAACAGTAAGAATTTTACCTCCTCTGTCTCCATTTGAATAACTCTGATGTACTTCTCTTGCCTGATTGCATTGGCTAGAACTTTCAGAACTATGTTGAATAGCAGTTCTGATAGTGGACATCCTTGTCTGGTTCCAGTACTATGTGTAAATGCTTTCATTTTTGCTACATTCTGTGTGGTATTGGCTGTGGCATTGTTGTGACTGACCACTATGATTTAAGAATTGTGCCATCTATGACTATTTTCTTAAGTGTTCTTGTTAGAAAAAGATGCTAAGTTTTGTTGACTGTTTTTTCTGTGTCTATTGAGAGGATTCTATTGTCTTTGTTCTTGCTTCTATTTATGTGGTGAATTACATTTATGGATTTATGTATGTTGAACCAACCTTGCATCACTGGAATAATGTCCACCTGGCCATGATGCATATTTTTTATCTGTAGCTGTATTCCATTTGCTAGGATCTTATTGATTATTTTTGCATTCATATTCATTAGTGATATTAGTCTGGAATATTTCCCTTTTGTTTGGGTCTTTCCCTGGTTTTGATATCAGGGAGATTTGAATTCATAGAATGAATTGGGGAGGGTTTCTTCATTCTTTATGTTTTGGAATAGATTCTGCAACATAGATACAAGCTTCTCTTTGAAGGTTTGGTAGAATTCTGGTGTGAAACAATCTGATCCATGACTTTTCTTATTTATTTATTTATTTTTTTTTATTGAATGTTAACTATGTACATTGATACTCTTCTGGGGTACAGTGTGGGGTTTTCACATGCATTCTGAAATACTTCCATCAAACTGCTCAACACAGCCTTCATGTCATTTTCTCAGTTATTGCTTTAGAACGTTCACATTCTACTCTTAGAAAGGTTCACCTGTACCCCTATAAGACAAACCTCAAAAGTGATCCCTCCAAACCCCCTCCATGACTTTTCTTTTTTAGAAGATTTTGTATTATTGATGTCATTTTGGAGCTTAATATCAGTTTGTTCAAAATTTCTAATTCTTTCTCATTGAATTTAGGGAGGTGGTTTGATTACAGGTATTGGTTCATTTCCTCCTCATTTTCAAATTTATGAGCAGAGAGTTTTTAATAGTAATTAGTGATATTTTTTATATCTAAGTAGTATCTGTTCTTATTTATCCTTATTTTTTAGTTAAAGTTATTAGAGATCTTACTTTTCTGTTTTTAGTTAATCTGGCCAAGGGCTTATCAATTTTAGTAATGTTTCTAAGAAATCAACTTTTTATTTTGCTGATCTTCAGAATGGTCCTTTTACGCTGAATTTCATTTAATTCTGATTTAATTTTGGTTATTTATTTTCTTTTCCTAAGTTTGGGATTTGATTGTTCTTCCTTTTCTAGCTCCTTGAAACAGTCCGTTAATGTGCACACTTTATGTTTTTTGAATCTGTACATTTAACAGAACACCATAAATTTTCCTCTTATGACTACCTTTGCAGTATCCCACAGGTTTTTATAACTTGTGGCTTTGTTATTATTTTATTTAAGAAATCTGTTGATTTCTTTCTTTATCTTCTCCTTGACCCAGCTGTCATGCAGCATAAGGCTGTTTAGTTTCCATGAGTTTATGTGTGGATGAGTTTTTTTTGTGGAATTTGACTTCTACCTTTATTCTTTGGTAGTCCAAAAATATTTCTTTATATACACTTTTTTAATTGTGAGATTTTATTTGTGACCTAAGATAAATTTTGAAGGATGATCCATGGGGTGATGAATAGAATGTATACTCAGTTTTATTGGAATAGAATGTTCTGTATATGTCTGGTAAGCCCATTTATCCTAAAGTTGTGTGTAAGTCTGCTGCTTCTGTGTTTTGTTTCTGTTTGCAGGATCTACCCAGTTCTTTCAGAGAGGTGTTAAAATCCCCAGTATTGTGGTATTGCAGGATATCATATTGTTCAGATTGGTTAGGGTTTGTTTCATATATCTCAGGGCATTTAATTTGAGTGCATAAATATTTGTGATTGAAATATCTTCATGTATTATTCCCTTAACAAGTATATATTGTCCATCTTTGTCTTTCTTTTTGTTGGTTTATATCCAATTATAATCTGCAAATAATATTGCAATTACTTCTTACTCCTGATTTATGTTTGCCTGAAATACTGTTTCATAACCCTTCACCCTGAGTCTTTGTTTTGTCCTTAGAGGTTAGATACGTTTCCTGAATAAACACAGAGTTGACTTGTGATTGTTTTTTATCCTGTCAGCCAGTCTGTGCTGGGAATTCAAGGAGAGGAATTCAAGCATTCACATTTATTGAGAGAATTGATAAGTATAGTAGAATTCTCTTTGTCTTATTTTGTGGAAGTTTTTTGCTTCATTATATCACCTCTGCCATTGTTGAAGCTTTGTCCTTTAGTTCTTGGGCAATTTTACTTTGGTTGTGGTCCATTAGGATAGTCAGTGTGAATAACGGGTCTGAATATGTACTGCAGAGCTGGTCTGGTGATTTCTGCTCTGGGAAATTCCTAGGAAGCAGGTGGCAAGCCATAGATCCCCCTCCTTCAACCATAGATGAAAGCCACAGCCATGATTTTGCAAAGATCATTGCTTTTTGAATTTGTTTGCTTATGGGGCTGAAGGTGAAGCTTGAACAGGTCATCAGGGTACAGGTTCCCCTTCTATTTTAGGTGAAGGACATGGCATTTCAAATTTTTTGTGACCCTGACTCTGACAAAAATGAGGCTCTGTTAATTTGTTTGAGGGCAAGACTGGCACTTGGGCTGGAACAGCATGGTTTGCTATCTAGGAGCTATCCCTGGTTTTTGAGTGTCACCAGGGAGTCTGCCACCAGCCCCATCCCTGACCAGCTAGAGAGAACAAGGCCAGGTCTCATGGACTCTTACAGTCTGCAGCCCTGAGGGGAAGCTTTGAGAAGCTGTGTGCAGGAGGGTCCACAGGTGTGAATGGCAGCTCATTTACTCACTCAATGGTGAAGTGGAATGACAAGCTCCCACTCTTGGGGACTCTGGATCTGATTTCAGCCCCACAGTTTTAGTTTCCAAACAGGTCTCCTGGAATAACTATTTTATTGTTTACTGGCTTAAATTAGTTTAATGAGAAAGTATTTCTTTAAAGATGATGTGACAATGGCTAGTGCTGCATTTAATATTTGAAACATGTTCAGGAAGGGCTATTTAAAGTATTTGGAATGTATCAGCTGTAAGGAAGTACATTTAAAATATATGAAAAGTTTTGGTGGTCAGGAATCCCAGTTCTCTGGATGCAGTTGCCTGGTTTGTTTAATCAGTGAAATTGGAAAGTTTGGTTGCGGCATGGCCGAATCAAAAGCACAAGTTCATAGCAACCAAAAGTAAAGCTGGAGAAACTTAGGCATCATTAATAGAAAGCAAAAATAAGTCTGCACAGGCTCTGGTGTAAAAAGAGAAAATTTTTTTTAAGGACAAAGAGAATTCTTAGAGCATTCCCACAAGCAGTTGGGAGTGGTTTCTTCTCACGAGAAGAGAGAGAGAGACAGAGAGACATATGAAAAGGTAGTGTAGAGATATAAATATCCTTTCTCTCTCCATTTGAAATTGTTTGTAACTCTTTCGTGGGTCTCTCTTGGCCTTCAGGCATCTTTATCCTTTTCTATCAGTCATTGGTTATTGTCCTTTTCTGTTGGTCACTGATTCATGACCAACACTGACGAGGTCACTAGATGACCTCATACCCGCAATATTTCGCCATTTTCGGTAAGAATTACCAAGTGTTCATCACAGTGTCCCCATAATGTTTCTATGGCCCTTCCAGACTCCCTTATTCAGCATGCCAGACTTTTCTCCCAAACCCCTTGAAGCCACCTTTAGTGTCCCTTCTCAAAAAATGATTTACTCCCTTTGTAGAATATATGCAAAGTATTTAGTTATTTCTAAATGTACTGCAAAATGAGGCCACCTGTGTCTGTGAGGGGGGTTAATTATTCTAAACAACCCATTTTGGCTAGCTAGAGGTTTCAGTCTACATAGGGAATTTCCTGTTGCTTTCAACTCTTCAGCTAGTTAGCTGAAGGTCAGTTTTGCATTATTGCAATCTCAATTTTACCCAAAAATCTCTTTCCCTATTTTTTTTTTGTGTGTGTGAGACAGAGCCTCAAGCTGTCACCCTAGGTGGAGTGCCATGGCGTCACAACTTACAGCGACCTCCAACTCCTGCACTTAAGCAATTCTCTTGCCTCAGCCTCCCAAGTAGCTGGGACTACAGGTCCCCACCACAATGCCCGGCTTTTTTTTTTTTTTTTGGTTGTACTTATTATTATTGTTTGGCAGGACCAGGCTGGATTCGAACCCACCAGCTCTGGTGCATGTGGCTGGCCCCTTAGCCTCTTGAGCTACAGGCACTGAGCCTGAATATCTCCTTCTCATAAGAAATTAGGCAGGATTTGCAATTTATGTAGTACCCCTTTGTTTTCTGGTCTGTCTTTGGGCAACATGAAAAGAGATAGCTTGAGGATCTAGAATATCAAAAATAAAAGAATGTGAGTAAAATTACCTATTAGCTATTGTCTTTTCTTGTATAACCAGTGCCATTGTTAAAAAGGATATGGTGGCAAAGAGAGGCATGCAAAAAATTTTGCTTCAGTTTGAGCCCACACAAAACAGGGTGAAGGGCATGTCAGACTTCTGTCAAATACTTTCTAGAACAAACTTGGTATCAATTCTCACACTTCTGTGGGTGTGCATTATTTATTTCCTATCCAGTATTCACTGAAATATTTCGCTGCTTGTTATACTCCTCAGTATAATCCTAGATTAAGATCCCTCATTTGACAACTATGCCACTATGTTGTTTTCTTTTGTTCTACCAATAATAATGGCCTCTTTTGATGTTTGTAATATAAAAAAATAGGTGACATAAAAATGTAACTATTAAAATGTAAGCTCTAGAAAGCATGGATTTTTTTTTTTTTTTGCAGTTTTTGTCCAGGGCTGGGTTTGAACCCACCACCTCTGGCATATGGGGCTGGCACCCTACTCCTTTGAGTCACAGGCGCTGCCAAAAGCATGGATTTTTATGTGTGCCCTGCTCACTGATATATCTACAGTGTCTGGCACTTAATAGATGCTCTGAATGAATAAAAAAATTACATGTTGTAAAATAATAAATTCCCTTGAGAAAGGAAAACATTCAAAGTTTAGCATTGGTCACGGAGAGTAATCATATCATTTGGTGTAAGTGCCCTATTGTTTACAAATTAATAATAGTTCCTCATATTCTAGTTTTCTGTCAGGAAATTGATCATTATTATAATTTTAGTAGCTCCTAGAAGAAATGTCTGTTTTTGCCTTTTATTACTAGTGATAGGTAATGGAATTTCAACACAGTGAATGTTAAATTTCAAATATATCCATATCCTTTTATAACAAAAAAAATTGTTGCTGCATCAACAATGCTCTAGTGGATCAACTCATTGTGATCTAGGACACTTACTCAGCTGAGACATACTCTTTTTCTATAGGGGTAGACACTTTTCTCATTACTGTGAATTCTAACTTGTCACATTATTGAGAAGGTACATATTCCACTTAATGCTCAGTATATTATGGTCATATTTCCTGCTTATAAGTCAAATTGCGTGTGATGGCAGGTTTTTTAGGTAGACATTGTGAAACTACATAATGCAAAGAAATTAAGGCTGGATAATACTTTAACTTACTGTAGTTTTCTTCCCATCTCGATACCTTTAACACAAGACTCACTCTTTTGTTAAGTATTTTGCTATCAATTTTCATAACATGTGTTTCTTCCTCATATACTTTGAAGTAAGAGTAGAAAGACAAGCAGCATGACAAATGCATTAGAAATTGCCTTCATTTCTTTATGTGAAAAAACAAATCTACTCCTCTGCTTACACTTTATTATTGGCATTAAATTATATGTACTATGAAAATTCTAACATCTGTCTATAACCCCTCAAATTTGGTAGTTTATAGAACATATTGGGTAGAATTTCAATGCCATATTACTTTTGAGAATTAATGCTCATGAGAGGAGCAATATTGTTAACTATTTAACATGGATCTTTAAATAAGCAATATATATGAGATTGTGCATTATTTTATAACTTGCCCTGTTGGCATGTAGAATTTTTTTTAAATCACTGTGCCTTTTACCCACCCCAAATCTTAAATACTTATAACCATTTCTGTATAAACAATGATAATTGGTGCATAGTTAACCTTTGAATTCATTCAGCATAATCTTTAACCTTATATCTGTCCTCAGGAAAATTATTTTTGAGCGAGGTATGTTTGTTCAAAAATAATATTGTCACTTCTGTCTGTACCTTTGCTGTCTCTAAGAGGTCCTTTCTTCATGTATGAACATGGAGCTAGGTCTCGAATTATTTATTTTAAAATTCCATATGAATATGTATTATGCTTTTCAAGAACTTTTCCAGTAAAATTTTACTCTCTTTATTCTTATTTTACTCTCCTTATTCTCCAAGAAAAATAAATCAGAAGGCTCATTATAGCAGTGTTTCCAAAGATTAAAAATGAAAAACAATGTTAATAGTCCAATTATAGAATTGAGAAAATCATGTTACATATATTCTTTGAAATGTTTTTTAACTATTAAAATGATAAAATGTAATGACCATTGCATATTTACCTGAAAAATAAAGCTATTATATAGAATATAAAAAGCTGAATGCAAATTTGTTTTTATTTTATGATGGCATGCATGTCAAAACAAAGTAGAGCATATATATGATGTCAACTGGAAAAAATAATGAGGTTTACAATTTGGAAAAAGCTAAATTTCTCATAAAGTTTTTAGCTGTTTGTGGTTATTCCAGCAGACTGGGAAACGAATCCTGGACACAGGTCAGGGAAGTGTGATTCAAGGGAGGGATAAATGGAACAGTATTTTACACTGACCATTGGTGACTAAATATGCATATTTAACAAGCTATATAAGGATTCATTAATATTTATAAAAATAACTATATGCCTGCTCTATGGGGCTGTCTTTTTATAGAGTACAAGTTTAAAAATGGCCACCCTTTTGGGGTAGTGGGTTTGAAACTGGCCCGGGCTCGCTACAAGAAAAACAAACAATGACAACAAAAATATTTCTTTAGGACTGGGCTCGATGGCTCACGCCTATAGTCCTAGCACCCTGGGAGGCTGAGGCTCGTGGACAGCCTGAGCTCACAGGTTTGACGCCAGCCTGAGCAAGAGTGAGACCCTGTCTCCAAAAATATCTGGCCATTGTGGCAGGTGCCTGTAGTCCTAGCTACTTGGGAGGCTGAGGCAAGAGAATCATTTGAGCCCAAGAGTTTGAGGTTTCTGTGAGCTATGATGTCATGGCATTCTACTGAGGGTG
This sequence comes from Galago senegalensis, assembly GCA_963575145.1. Lineage (NCBI taxonomy): Eukaryota > Metazoa > Chordata > Mammalia > Primates > Galagidae > Galago > Galago senegalensis. Next base: position 60,964 of record CAUYTI010162806.1, on the reverse strand, counting down.
ACAGAGTGAGACTCTGTCTCAAAAAAAAAAAAAAAAAAAGAACAAAAAAGGAAATTCTGCCCTAAGGAACTATGTTATACAGAGAGAAGATAAAAAACAAATTCTCTTTATCAGAATGTGATATACGTTATGGAGGAGAAAAAGATAAAGGCAAGGAAGAGGGGTGGGAAGCACTCAGAGGAGCTGTCCCTCTAAGGAAGAAATCAGAGAAGAAATCATCAAGAAGTGACTTTTAGAAAAAGAATTTAAAGAGGAGAAGGAGGAAGACAAGAGTAACTGAATGGACAATGCAAAGGCCCTGAGGCCTGTTCAAGGGATGAGAAGAAAGCTATGTGGCCAGCAGAGGGAGGAGGGGCCATGGCCATTGGCTCTTGCAGGCCTTCATGAGGGCTTGGGCTAGTACCCTGAGCTAACAGGGGAGACATGGGAGGTTCTAGGGCAGGAAAATATGGTCTGAATTGTATTTTAAAGGGTCACAGGGGCTGCTATGGTGAGAACAAACTGTAGGGGGCAAAGATAGAATCAGAATCAGAAAAATAGTTAAGAAGTGCTGTGCTTAAAGGTGGACTTGCTATACAACCAGCAATTACATCCTTAGTATCTGCCCAAGAGAGATGAAAACCCAGGTCCACACAAAAACTTGTACACAAATGTTCAAATTATGCTCATAATGGTCCAAAAGTACAAACATCCCAAATGTCCACCATCTGATGAACAGATCCATAAAATGTGATGTATCCACAGAATAAGACAGTATCCAGGCACAAAAAAGAAATGACGTTCTAACACAGGCCAAAACACAGATAATCCTTAAATACATTATTTAAACTGTAAGAACTAGACACCAAAGGCCACATGTTATATGATTCTATTTGTATGAAATGTCCAGAATATGCAAATCCAAATCCATGGATAGAGACAGAAAGAATATCAGTGGTTCCTGAGGGCTGGGATGGGGTGGGAAATGAGGATATTATGGGGCGATGGCTGAAGAGTCTGGGATTTCTGTGGGGGGTGATGAAGATGTTCTAAAATGGACTGTAGTGATAGATACACAACTTGGTGAACATATTAAAAATCAAAAAAAAGGAGAGAAATGTCAAAAAAGTGAAACAAGGACACAAAAATACTCTCAGTGAACGTCCCATACTCATAGACTTTTAAAACCACATCATGTCTGGTGGTTTTATATCAGGAAAGAATGCTGGTCTTGCCCTTAATAAAGAAGTATGATGGCCATAGCAAGGGAGGGGATAAAATAATGCATGTCCAACCTCCTATCTCATCATGGCTGGGAACTAAGTTGTAAGGTTACTCTGGGGTCCCCTTGGCTGAGAGGGTTCTGATCAATCAGAATGTGACTTAGGATTTTATTTTTAGTTCACAATGGGAACTGGAAAAGAAGCAGGAACAGTGAATACAGATAAGTATTTAGAATAGAGGAGTAGATTTTTAATTTTTTTTTAAGAAAGTTTCTACTGTTACTGTTAGGAAAGTGTTTTATTTGTTAATACATTTTCAAGTTCCATGTAACCACGTTTCCTGTAACCAACTGCTGATCATAACGGGCTGTAATTAATGCATTATTTTATCCTATTTAGCCTTCGGTATTGAACTTGGGGCGTATTCATGGGCTGTTAAGTTTTATGGCTCTATAATGACAGAACAGCTTCTTAAAGCCTAAGTGACCTCCAAGTAGCTAGAAGATTTGTTTAGAGTCTGTTACTAAAGGATAAAGAATACAGCCCATTCCTTTCATTAGGAGAATTTATTTGGACAAATAAAATGTGTAAAAGAGAATTATCTACATGTTATTCATTTGTTTTGTGTCACATAGAATGGAATGGGAGCTAAATGCCATGTAAAAGCTTGACAACATAAGCACGTGATTAATTAGAATAAGTATTGCTTCTGTCACAAAATTTTAATTTGATTTAGCTTTTTCAAGTTTAGTTCAATGTAACTTAATCTTTTCAGCCTTCTATGTTCTGACACTGGCATTATTTTACACCTAGGTCGTATACAAATATTATAAATTGTTCCAACATTGTCACTCTATGTGCAAGGGCAGAGAAGTATAAGAATTTGTTTATCAGTATGCTTTTCTTTGAACAAGGGAGAAAATAAGATCCTCATGTGTGGTCAGCAGGTTAATGGCCCCAGAAGGATGCTAACATCCTAACCCCCAAAACCTGGGACCTGTGAATATGTTACCTTACCTGGCATAAGAGACTCGTAAGAGTCACTAAAGATTCTGAGATGGGAAGACTTTCCTGGATTATCGGAGTTGGCTAAAAGTTCACGAAAGTCCTTAGAAAAGGAAAGCAGGAGGATCAGAGGAGATCTGAGGAAAGAAGCTTAGACCAGTGGAGAGATGCGAATGTGCTGTACTGTTGTTCACTTTGAAGAAAAAACCATGGGACACAGAATGTACGTGGTTTTAAAAACCCAATAAAGCAAAGAACTGGATTCTCCTTTCGAGTCTCCAGGAGGAACCCAGCCCTGTTAACAATTTGATTTTAGCCCAGTAAGAAACATTTCAAACTTCCATCCTCCACAATGGTGAGATTATCAATTTCTGTACTTTTAAGACAGTAAGTTTTTTATATTTTAATAGTCAGAAATAAGCATCTAATACAATGTGTTTTAATACTGTGTTCCTGAAAAGGTGGTGTAAATATCACTTTTGAAGCTCAAATGATAGGGGAGCACACTAGGGGAGATTTACTATTTCAAGGAAGGTCATGAAAGGATCCAATTTTATGTCAAGACCCTTTTCCCATTGTGAAAAACATACTGGTCCTAATATGATTATATTCTTACTTTGTTTTTTGCCACGTGTTTTAACACAGAAAGCAAAACTTGTTGCCAACAGAGGATAGGAGAGTGTGAGATTTTGGATTTTTGCACCCTTGAATATAGATTGAATGTTACACAACTTCAGAAATCAATGGGATATTGGTGGGGGTGGCTCTTATAGTGGTGGCAGCATGGGTGTTTTAAATTTCTCTTTCATAGGAAGTCTAATCCCTTACGCACAGAAAGACTTGCCTCAATTCGCTACTAGATCATAAAGCTTGTCTATGGTAGTGAAAATCATAACAACCAATAATTCAGGATGAAATAGGTCTCTTATATGAATCGATGCCGTTTAGGAATTCACCAGGTTACTGAACTAAAGGACCAGACCCCCTTGAAGCAGAACTGATGATTAGGAAGCAGGGGTGGCTCTTCCTAGCAGTTAGAGTAAACTCTTTTTCTGAAGTAGCCTGGGGATATTTTCAGTTCCTGACCTCTCCCTTTACTCTCTGAGGAAACAAAATAAAAGTATTTCCATAGCTCTATACTTCTACCTCACACTGTCGCAAAGGTCGGAGATTACTACCATTCGAAGTAATTTCACAAAAACAATCTTTGCATATTTGTACAGGCAACAGCCTCCAATTTGTGCTTTTGCTGCAATATTACAACAATGCAGAAGGCCCTTGGAACGTTCAGCGAGTACTTTTTGGAGATTCTTTTTATATAAAAGTGCCCAGTATGTGGAGTCAAAATAGAAATCAGTAAAAATAGAAAACAAACCAAAGATGAGACACACGAAAATCCTGAGTTATTTCAGCAGTTTTCTTTTCTCCTATTGCATCTCATTTGTTAATTCGGTTGTTAAACACATATCAGCAACTTCTCAGCTCCATTTGGTCATTTACCTCACATTTTATTTTCTAGTATATCAAAGGAGATAAAGCATGTTTCATGATACTTCAGAACTATGCTTCACGTTAATAGTTGAAAGTACTCTTGCCCTTTCTATGTGCAGTGACTAAGACGGTCATGAGTGAGAAATTCTGAAGATAAATCTTTTGATGAATCGGTGTTGTGCACTGAGCTTGCGATCTGGACACTGACTTCATAGTGATGTGAGCACATGACACAGTTGACTTTTTTTTTTTTTTTTAAGACAGCAGAGTCTCACTTTGTTGCCCTCAGTAGAGTGCTGTGATATCACAGTTCACAGCAACCTCCAATTCCTGGGCAATTCTCCTGCCTCAGCCTCCCAAGTAGCTCGGACTACAGTTGCCCGCCACAACGCCCAGCTATTTTTTTGTTGCAGTTTGGCCAGGGCTGTGTTTGAACCTGCAACCTTCGGTATATGGGGCCGGTACCCTACTCACTGAGCCACAGGCACTGCCCATGTGACACAGTTTATTATGGCAATATGCTAGCATGACTTGAATGTATATTGATATGGTCATATAAACAAAACTTTGCCTGTTGGTATTTCACACATTTAGCCCCTGTAATAGAGGCCACTTGTTCATTTCTTTTCACAAATGAAGGTTTGTTGGCTCACTGTTTGCCACTGGTAGAGTACCTTCAAACTAAGGACTAAGGTTATAATCTTGCATTGTTTCTATTTTTATGTGGACATTCTCTTATAATTTGTACATAAACTTCATTGAAGTATAATTTATATATAATAAAATGTACTCATTTAGTGAATTTTGACAAAGATATACAGTCCTGTAGCCATCATTCATGTCAAGATCCAGAATAATGCCATGACCCCCTAAATTATATCCCATCCCTTACATCAATCATTTAATCCACTATGTTCAAGACTGACATATCCACTTTTGGTCACCAAGGATTAGGTTTAACTTACCAGAGTGTCATATAAATATGGGCGTTTTGTATTTGGTTGCTTTGGTTCACTATTATGGTGTTGAAATTTATTCCTGTGGTTGTGTGAAATGATAGTTCATTTTCTTTAATTGTTAAGTAGTATTCCACTGGATGGATGGAGCATATTTGTTTATCCATTCACCCACTGAAGGACATTTCAGATGTTTCCAGGTTTGGGCTGTTGTGAATAATGCTGCTATTAACAATTGTGCACAGTGTTTGCACAGTCGTGTTTCTGTCTTGGGCACATGTCCAGAAGTGGAATTATTGGGCCATATGGTATGCATATGTTTAGCTTTATAAGAGACTGCAAAATTGTTTTCCAAGGTGGATACATCATTTTGCAATCCGACCCTAGCAATATAAGAGACTTCCAAGTCGTTCCACAAGCTCATCATTCTTATTTAACTTTTGCCATTCTGGTGTGAATGTAGTGATGTATATTGGGTTTTAATTGGCATTTCCCGTTGACTAATGATATTGCTGGTTGTTTCATGCTCTTATTGGCCATTCATGTACCTTCTTTGTGAAGAGTACACAAAGTTTTGTCTTCTGCTATTTCTTTTCTCTTGTCTGGTTCTTAACTGAGTTGTTTATCATTTTATCATTCCGTTATAGGTATTGCTTTTAGGTTCTGCATAAATGTCTTTGCTAAATATATGCATTGTGAATATATTTTCCAGTTTCTAAATTGCTTTCTCATTTTGTTAATGTTGAAGTATAACTCACCTGTTTATCTATTTGCTACAAACATGTCTAGCTGAAATAATCAATGTTGCATATAACCAGCCTGTGTGGTGAAAGATTTAAAAAGCTCAAACTTTTAAATTTTAGATTAATGAATTCTAATTGAGTGGCATTTACAGAAACTCCTGAAAATAGTAAGGAGCACATAGATAGTATTGATATTTTTGACTTGACATAATAAACAATATCTTTTTAGTTATGATACAATTTTCCTTGTAAAAGTATAAAATCAGAGGTCTATGCCTAGAGTACTTATTTCAATCGTTTATTGTAGTATTTCTTACACATTTTAAATTGAAAAATATATTTATTTTGTATTTTAAATATAAAGAATTTGTATATGTGCATTTAGAATTCTACATATTAATGCACTTTCAAAATACATATTATCAAAGAGCTATTTCATTTCTTTAGCATTGTAAATAGTATAAGTAGTTAAGACTGTGACATTTAACACGTGGTTAATGAGTGAATATCTAAAGAAAGAAATAATGCAGAGTTAAGCATATTCTCACCAATAGACCTATGAGTGTGTGAGAAAGATTAAACACCTTGTAACAACACTGAGAGTGACGACTGATTTATATTGCCAGAATCTGGGAAGAAATTCCACTCGCTACAAAACCTAGGAAACTAATGGGAAAGACCAACCAATTAGGCATCTTCAGATGTTTTCTCAGTTATATTACATACAGGAAAATAATTTTGATGTTGCTATATTTCAAGGCACTAAGCAAACAATAACTGTTAGGGAGTCTACTAGCCTTGAGGGTACATCTTGATCTGGGTTGCAAGGTTAATGAGAGACACAGGGATGACCTTTTGGGCAAAAGTACTATTTAGGTACTACCTGTGAGATTAAGGAAGAAGGGTCCTGAGGCAGTGAAAGTATAACTAAATGTTCTGCTAATCTAGGTGTGGAAGTTTGAGTGTTAGGTTTTTCAGGCATTTCTGAGTGTGAGGGAAATTTAATAAAAATTGAGTAGTATAAAAAGAACTCTAGTAATCTAATTATGCAAGGTTGTCTAGTTTAAATATTATAGTGATAAGTACATTTTAAAAAGTGGGGCTTCCATTGATAGAAAAATTGAAAACCCATATTCCAGATAGTTTCAAGCAGAAAGGGCTATGATCTAAGTATTTCAAGTCTAGTTCTAACTAATGTTCAAATAGGAAAGCAGGAACAATATTGTTTTTTGACCTTGGCACTGAATTCTATAATCACATATACAACAATTATTCTGACATGGTTGTATATTTAACTGGATTCATTGATTACAACTAATCCTTGAGGTCCATTTTCTCACACATACTTTTTTATTTTTCTTTCTTAGTATATTATTCAACCATTTTTTTAAGATAAGAATTAGAGTGATTGTAGAATTTAGTGCAAAGGTCAAAAAACAATAGTTGACAATGCAAATACTAATAATTTTGTAATAATAATATGAATTCTAAATCTTAGATTATAACAACAAAACTGGGAAGAGAAAAGAGGGAAAATAAAAGTGTGTTGATTTCTTCATATTTCATAGGACACAATCCAAAAGATAATTTCATTTCATGCCTGACCACCATTCTCTCTTTTTTGCAGGTACAATTCACCTGTCACAGGAAGCCTGAAAATGCATTGAATGCTTTTTCTTTTTTTTTTGCCTTTCGATGGAAGTATTTCTTTTCATCTTTATTAAATCATAACTGTGCACATTGATGCATTGATGGGGTCCAGTGTACTAATCTGATGTGAAATGCTTACATTCAACTGACTAACACATCCATCACCTCGCTTACTTATGTGTTTTGGTAAGACAATTATATTCTTTTTTAAATAGTTTTGACAAATACCATTGCATTATGCACATTAGTTGGGGTCCTTCCAAATGTCCTCCCTCCTCCCGGCCTCCCCCTCCTCTCCCTCCTCTTCCTTTCTACTTTCTGGACTGTAGTTATGTTTTGTCATTCATATGAATGTCTAGGTGATTATATATTGAATTTATAGTAGTATGTAGTACATTGGATATATATTTTTTCTATTATTGAGATAATTTACTAAGAAGAGTATGTTCCAGCTCCATCAAGGGAAACATAAAAGATGTGAAGTCTCCATCTTTTTATGGCTGCATACAATTGCATGGTGTACATACAATTTCTTAATCTAGTCATGGGTTGATGGGCACATGAACTGTTTTCATGTCTTGGCAAATATGAATTGGGCTGCAATAAATGTTCTGGTGCAAATGTCTTGGTTGCAAAAGGATTTTTTTTTTTTTGTAGAGACAGAATCTCACTTTGTTGCCCTTGGTAGAGTGCCATGGCATCACACAGCTCACAGCAACCTCCAACTCCTGGGCTTAAGTGATTCTCTTGCCTCAGCCTCCTGAGTAGCTGGGACTACAGGCGCCTGCCATAACACCCCACTATTTTTTTTGGTTGCAGTTCAGCTGGGGCCAGGTTTGAACCCCATCACCCTCGGTATATGGGGCTGGCACCTTACTCACTGAGCCACAGGTGCCGCCCTGCAAAATGATTTTTGATCATCTGGGATATACCTAGTAGAGGAATTGCAGGATCGACTGGTGGGTCTACTTTTAGTTCCTTGAGTATTCTCCAAACTTTCTGATAGCACATTGCGTGTGAGAAGTAAGGAACAATGCAATGATTTTTTTCATTAGTTACACATTCTATATAAGAGATAAATCTCAAACAAAGTGATTCTAGATGGCTGAAAAAATGCAAAAAAATGTATAGAAATCATATCCTATAAAGATTATTGTTTGGGAAATACTAGGGAAAAGTCAGCATGTTTACATGTGTTGTCTTCTTTTAATGGTTTACAGTAAGGTTTTGGGTATGAGAGAGAGAGTTTATGGAGACCTAGATGGATGCAGAGAGACAAGAAGATAAGTTTTACTAAGAGAATTTTAAGAAATTAATAGGAGTTGTGCACTGCACACTAAGTTTGATCTGCAGCACATCTACTAAGATCAGAGGAAACAGAGGGAGAAGGACAATAAAAAGTAATGCATTTTCTGCCACAGATACCTAGCTCATTGCTCTCTCTCACTTTCTCTATACATAAACATACATATATATATATATATATATATATATATATATATATATATATATTTAGTTTTAATTTTAGGTTAATATGAGGGTGCAAATAATTAGGTTACATAGTTTGTGTTCCTAAGGTAAAGTTCAAGTTGTAGTTGAGCCCTTCACCCAGGGGGCGTGCTGTATACTGTTACATTACACCCTTTAGGTGAGAAGCTTACCAATTCCCCTTCTTTCTTCCCTTTCCCCTTTTTCCTTCTTTCCCGTCCCCCACTTGAATTTAATTATGTCTTTCTCTCTTTCTCTACACTCTCTGAGTGTAGTTGTTTGTCTATTGGTTTCATATTAGTATTGCATATATTGGATACTTGCTGATCCATTCTTGTGATTCTTTGCCAAGAATCTTGGTAAGAACGGTGGGTCTACTTTTAGTTCCTTGAGTATTTTCTAAATGAATCTTGGTGAAGATCTTTACCAAGAATCTTCAACTCCATACAGGTAAATACAAAAGACACAAAGTCTCCCTTTATGCCTGAATAGTATTCCACAGTATACATATACCACAGTTTATTAATCCATTCATGACTTGATGGATACCTGGATTGAGTGGGGAGGTTTTAGAGAGACAGAAAAGATTTTTACCTTTTTTCAAGCTTTTCTCCCTGTTACAGATAAGTTAATTTTTTAACTTTGCTTTTGGCATTTGGTTTTTTGCTCTTACACTGTAAATGTTGATCAACATCTATCCACTTTCATTCCCATATGGCCTAGAACATTTAATTTAATTGGCTAGACATCTTTTGAGTTTAAGACCCTTGACTGGAAAAATCTCACCAAGGGACAAGTTGGAACTGGGAAAGATAGCCAGTGATGATGGAAAAAAATAAATATTTGGCCATCAATGCCATTTCTGGTAAATTATGACCCAAAGGGAGAGAATATAACTTGGACTCCTTAGCCCAAAATGAATGTACTCTCTGTTGACCAAGGGGAACAAACCAACAAGCAAACCTTAATCCTGCCTTCCCAACCATGGAGGGAAGCTGGGCATACCTAGTGCTTTGATAGTTAAGGGCAGTAAAGCAAATTATGGAGTATATTTATGTCTTTACCACTTTGTCTGGAAGTTTTGCTTGGTTTTAAGAAATAAATGTAAAAGGTGCTTTTTTTTTTTTTTGCATTCCTTTTGCTCTTAGATCTCAAGAACTGTTTGCTTTAAATCAGAAGACAAAGTGTAAAGCCAAATGCCAGTTCGCTAGACTGACCTTTCTCAGGGGTTTAATAACTTCCCAAAAAGCTTTGAAAAAATTCCAGTCAGAGATTTGAGGGGAACAGTTTTAGGTAAGAAAAAGATTTTACAGTATGTAGATTATATTCTGATAGTCAATGAATTTGAAGTTGAATCAAGGCAATATGCCATGATTGTATTGAATTTACAGACAAATAGTATAAAGCATTTCAGAAAGAAACTCAGATCTCACTTCCCATTGTCACATTGTTGGAATTTTACTTGTCCTATGGAACTTGGCACTTGCTCCTAAGATTGAAGAGGGGCTATAAATTGAATAGCAGTCCTTACCACTAGCAAAAAGTTGTGAGGATTCTTGGGTACAGTGGGGATTTGCTGGATTTATATTCCTAACTTCAAGAAAAATCCCTATATAAAGTCTTTAAAAAGGAGAACAAAAATAACCACTTATTTGTACCAGGGAATGCCACAAGGCTATCTTAGCTATTAAAAAAATAATGACTACTTCCACATTGGTATCCCTGGACTTATACAAGACTTTGTTGTTGTTGTTTTTGTTTTTGGCCGGGACTGGGCCTGAACCTGCCACCTCTGGTATATGGGGCTGGCATCCCACTCCTTTGAGCCACAGGCACCACCCTACGTAAGACTTTTTATTTGTTCATTCAAAAAGGACAAGGAATTAGACTCAGGGTATTGACACAAACATTTGAGGATCATAAGCAACCTGTATTTTATTTCTCTAGGCAATCAGATGTGGTATGAAAAGGACGTCACATTTGTCTGAAAGAGGTTGCTGCTGCTTATGATAATTTATGTGAAACTGAAAAGTTTACCCTTGGGCAAGGGGTGACCCACCATTCACACCGTGCATTATGTATTATACCCATTAGAACATAAAGGATGCTTTTTAGTTAACAGCTAATGGCTGGATGGGTAAATATCAATCTACCTTGTGAGATAAACCTAATATAAGTCTGAAGATGAAGTCCATCATAAATTCAGGCACTTTGCTGCTTATAGACTTCCTTTCCCCATCCTATTATTGCATTAAGATTATTGACCAAATGTATTCTAATCTCTCAGACTTGACTGAACAGTCCCTGTCAGCCCCAGATTAAGACTTCTTTATGGATGGAAGCAGCCATATGGCACAGGGGCAATGCAAAGCCAGGAATGCTGCAGTGACCAGCCAACAGGTAATTGAGTCACAGCTCCTATCCCCTGGGACATTTTTCCAGAAAAATTAATTAATTGTACTAAACAGATTGATTTTAACTGTGCCTTACATGCTCATAAAACTATTTGGAAGAAATAAGAATACCTTACCTCTAAAAACAATAAAATTAAATATTCACCACAAATTCTGAGTTATCAAAGCGATTTTATTGTCTAGGGAGGTAGCTATCATGAACTGCTGGAGACATCAGAGAACTGTCTATGGTAGAGTAGATTTCAGGGCCAAAAGAAAATTCCAGCAATTGTCCAGTCAATTGATCTTAACATCCTCCCTCCCATTGGATAGCAGGCAACCCCATTTGTATAATAGTATATCAGAAAATTATGTTTTCCCAAAGTCTGAAGAAATGTATAACATGCTAGCTCTCAGAGGGTCAGGCAAACAGGAGCAGGTGCAGTTGGTTCCCCTGCCCCAACTACATTTTCATCTGTGGAGTCAATGGAAAATAATCCCTTGAGCCTATGACAACTGAACAATGGAGGACATCTGTGTGTTCAAAATCCTTACTACCCACTTTTCAGTCCATAACAAGGTCAAACATTGCCCAGTAAACTAGCTTCCTAAAACTGTTTCCATAAATGGGGGCATTTGGGATAGAATTTTCATTTGGGGAAAGGATCACAGAGATGGGTGGATACTTACTTCCTTTGATAAACATTGCTACCTTTTTGTGGAGGGGGTGGCAACCCAACAATATGTACTAAAAAGTTTTGGTTATGGGCCCAACACTTGTTCGTCTTCAACCTCAATTATGTTCCATTTCAGCAGGAAGCAGCCCAATAAACAGATGTCCTGGTTCCTAATAATTGAGGAATGAACTAGAAGAAAGGGGAAGTTGTAACTGATTCCATGAACAAGTGTTATATACAAAAATACATACATATTTGTGTATGTGTCTGTGTGTGTGTATATATATATATATATTATATATATACATATATATATATATATAGTTCTTTCCCTTAACTACTTGACCTTTTGAGTTATTTCCCAGAAGTGATGGATTTTCTGCAAAACCAAGGAGTTGAGATTCAAAAGCAGGAGTCCTCAAACGTTTTAAACAGGGGGGCAGTTCACTGTCCCTCAGACCGTTGGAGGGCCAGACTGTGGGCCCCAGGATGAGTCAGCTGCTAAGCAGGACAGGCAATAACACCCTGTGGGCTGGATAAATGTCCTCAGCAAGCTGCATGTGGCCCCACGGGCTGTAGTTTAAGGATGCCTGTAAAGGCCCCAGGAGAGACTTCCTGATGCCAGTACTCACCATTCCCCTCAACCTTCCCCAAGGCATGCAGCCCTTTCTTATAAAGCCCATGATTTCCATTAGGTGAAGAGACAAATTTGAGGCAGCTTCTCCTGTTCTCTTAAGAGATGCCTATCATATTTAAAAATTCCTTCCTTCCTTGGCAATCCTCATTGTTTCCGCGAACAACTGGACCTGGACAATAACCTCCTTGTGGCTTCAACAATGGCTCAGAGACTTAAGTTCACAAACAAGTTAAATGATTACTAAAAATATCATACAAGACATGACACATAAAACATACATACATAGACATAATCAGAAGCAGATGTTATATATTTATAGTATTTTTCATTTGCCACTTTTTAAATAGATTCTCTCTCCTTTAGACTATAAATCTCTTGATTATCAGTTCCATTGCTTTAAACAATTGTTACTAGGCAACTCAAAATTTGCCTTACCAAAGACAATACTTTCAGGTGAAACAAGATAGAAAAATTACATCTCAAAGCACAGAGAAAGCATTCAGAGATTTAAACCTTTTTTTAAAGAAGAGGATTGGGTTTATGAGTTAGAAGAAGATTAAAAATGGATATCGATATAACACAAAAATCATAGGAATTAATCAGAGGATTGTGTAAAGACACAAAAAGAAGAGCCTAGATGAAGGTAAGAAATCCCATTAAAATAACCAACTGAATGTCAAAATGTCACACCCTGGAGACCAATCTGGCTACATAGGTGACTTTTTAATGTAATATCTTTTCCAACTAGACCACTGAGCTCAGGGCTGAGCTCATATGAAATCCTGAGTCTCTATAAGAGGGAAACACCAGGAGACCAGGCTGCAGTATGCTTTCACAGAACCACACAATGCTTTCAAGGACCACACAACACTTTCACAGTGTGCTTCCTTACAAAGTCATTTCTCTAAGTATTTAAACTGTTCCTCTTATTATCCAAAGCACAATTGCAGCCATTCTAGTAGTAACTGTTTACTGTAAACAACTGCCCTTAACTAGTGACTTACCAGCTTTGGAAAACACAAAAGGTTTCTCTCCCTCTCTCTCTCTCTCTCTCTCTCTCTCTCTCTCTCTCTCTTTCTCTCGCTCTCTTTCTTTCTCTTTTACTTTTAAAACTTATTAAAGCACTGTCTGGATATCTGCCTTTAATTAAACTGACTTCAGCCCACAGTGCTCTTTTAAAAATTCTTTTGTAACAACTTGGATGGAACTGGAGAGCATTCTTCTAAATGAATTATTGGAAAAAATGGAGAAAACAAACCCTACATGTACTCAGTACTAAACTGGAACTAATTGATCAACACCTGTGTGCACATATGGTCGTAAAAATCAACAGAAACTAAGCAGGTGGAGGTGTAGGAGTGGAGGGGTTAAGTTCATACCTAATGGGTACAGTGCATACTGGGTGATGGGCACACTTAACTTTGATTCAGACTTCACAAAAGCAACTCATGAAACCAAAATGTTTCTACTTCAATGCTATCCTGATGTTTAAAAACTAATCTTGTGATTGGGCTCCAAAATGGCAAACTAGAGACATGTCCTCAAAGCTATTCTCAGTAAGATTAAAGTGAGGGCCCTTTGGCCACCTCTTATGGTATTGTCCCACCCAGAAACATAATTGCAAGGACACAGTAAGACACCAAGGGACTCCAGGAGCTGAGGAGGTTGGGAGTAGCAGTAAACCAGCACAAAAGGTGGGAGTGAGGAATTCCAGTAACCTAAGGATAAAGCCTATATGCAGAATCCCTGAGGGATCAAGCCCACAGGAGAGTCTCCCCCGCCTCTGTGATGGTGGAATAGGGACCAGACTGAACTTTGGGAGGGTTGGTCCCGCTGGGCAAGGTGAGTGGTAAGAATCATTCAGGGGCTGATATTCCAACTAGTCTCTGCGGCGCTTGCTCACAAAAACCAGACCTTTATAGTAAAGGCCTAGGTGTAGGGACGAGATTCTTCTTTTTGAACATGGGCGCTCACTGGAGCCATGGTGGAAGGGCCTGAGTCAAGGAGTGAACTTGAATGGTGCAGGACGTTTGGACCCTGAGGGCTATACTTGGTGTGAGGCTGTCAGCCAGGTACTGCCCTTGTTAGAGAGCTGCAGGGAAAGAATGGCCTCCCAACATCATTATTGTTCCTATCAGTTCCTGTGCTTCTCCTTACATCTTCCTTCTCTGCTTCTTAATTCTTTTTTAAGTTTTTCTTTCTCTTTCTTTTGTTTACCTTTTTGATCATTCTCTTTTCTTCCTTTTGTCTCTGTACCAAATACCACTCCAACACTTAAGCACAGAGACAGTGAAAATTAAGGAGGCGGAAGCAAGGGGTAAAGAAGGGAAAGGGAGTAAACAAGAAGAAAACACACCAGGGAAGGGACACCCCCCAAAATTTTGGCAACATGAGAAACCAGAAAAGATCACAACAAAAGAAAGCTACAGTTCAATTTCACTAATGAATATAAGTGCAAATGTATTCAATACAATCCTGTCAAATAGAATACAGCTACACATTAAAACAATTATAAGTAACAATCAAGTAGGCTTTATTCCAGGGATGCAAGGTCAGTTGAAAATACACAAAATCCATAAACACAATTTGCCACATAAAAAGAACCATAAACAAAACCCGTATGATCCTCTCAATAGTTACAGAAAAAGCATTCCACAAAATTAAGCATCCTTTTATGACAAAAAAATTAAGAAAATGGGCATAGATTGGACAGTTCTTAAACTGATAGAAGCTGTCTATGATAAACTGACAGCTAATATCATACTGAATAGAGTAAAACTGAAACCATTTCCACTTAGAACTAGAACCAGACAAGAATGTTCACTTTTGCCACTGTTATTCAACATAGGGCTGGAAGTTCTAGCTAAAGTAATCAGACAAGAGAAGCATATTAAGAGCATCCAAATGGGGGGAGAGGAGGTCAACCTCTCCCTTTTTGTTGATGAGATGATCTTATACTTAGAAAATTCCAGAGACTCAGGCTGGGTGCTGTGGCTCATGCCTGTAATCCTAGCACTCTGGGAGAGAAAGAGAGGCTGTATTGCCTGAGCTCAGGAATTTGAGACCAGCCTGAGAAAAAGCAAGACCCCGTCTCTACACATAACCAGGTGTTGTGACAAGCACTGTAGTTCCAGCTACTTGGGAGGTTGAGGCAAGAGAATTGCTTAAGCCCAGGAATTTGAGGTTGCAGTGAGCTATGATGCCACAGCATTCTACTGGGGCAACAAAGTGAGGCTCTGGACCCTCCCCCCCCAAAAAAAAAATAGAAAAAGAAAATGCCAGAAACTCAACCACAAGGCTCATGAAAGGGGTCAAGTAATACAATAATATCAATGGGTATAAACTCAATGTACAACAATAATTAGCATCTATATATACCAAGAACAATCAAATCAAAAGTAAATCAAGGGCAGAATTCCTTAACAGTAGCTTAAAAGAAAAGAAAATACCTGAGAATATATCAAATGAAAGAGGTAACGAATCTCTACAGAGAATTATGAAACTCTGAGAAATGAAATAACAAAAGACATAAACAAATGGAAGAATATAACATGCTCTTGGCTGAGAATGAACAACATTATGAAAATGTCTATGCTATCAAAAGGGATCTACAGATTTCATGCAATCCCCATTAAAATGCCAATTGAAGCAGTACCCTGAACCCCATAAGTGCATCAATGTACAAAGTTACAATTTAATAAAAAATAATAAGAAGAAATAAATATACTAAAAAAATAAAATGCCAACATCATACATTGAAGAACTCAAAGAAATAAATAGTTCTGCATTTCATATGGAATTAAGAAAACATATAGCCAAGACAATTCTTAGTAATAAAAACAAATCTGGAGGTGCAACTGTAACAAACTTTGGGTTATTCTACAAGCACTCAGTGATCAAAACAGCATGTTATTGGCACAAAAATAAAGACATAGACACATGGAACAGAATGGAATACCAAGAGATGAAACCAATCTCTACTTGCCGTCTGATATTCAACAAACCAAACAAAAACATACAATGAGGAAAAGAATCCCTATTAATAAATGGTGCTGAGAGAACTGGATGACCACATGTGAAAGACTGTAACTAGACCCACATCTCTTACAAAATGCAAAAATTGACTTATTGGATAAAAGATTTAAATCTAAGACATGAAACAATAAAAATCCCTAGAAGAAAAACTCTTGATGGTGTAGGCCTAGGGAAATATTTTATGAAGAAGACTCCACTGGCAATTCTAGCAACAACAAAAATACATAAATTAAACTTAATTAAGCTAAAAAACTTCTGCACAGAAATTAAACCAAACAGACAACCCTCAGAATGGGAAAAGATATTTGTATGTTATGAAACTGACAAAGGATTGCTAACCAGAATCTACAGAGAACTCAAATTTGTTAACAAGAGAAGAGCAACCAACCCCATCTATTAATGGATAAGAGGTATACATGAACAAAAACTTCTCTGAGGAAAACAAATGACCAACAAACAGATGAAAAAATTCTCATCATCCCTAATCATTAGAGAAACACTAATCAAAACCACCCTGAGATAATTGCCTAATTCCAGTGAGAATAGTCCACATCACAAA
The DNA here is from genome assembly GCA_963575145.1 of Galago senegalensis. Lineage (NCBI taxonomy): Eukaryota > Metazoa > Chordata > Mammalia > Primates > Galagidae > Galago > Galago senegalensis. Next base: position 44,128 of record CAUYTI010162806.1, on the reverse strand, counting down.
GTCCCAAAGTTGCAGATGCTGGCGAGGATGTGGAGAAAAGGGAACACTTTAACACTGCTGTGGTATTGCAAGCTAATCCAGGCTCTATGGAAAGAAGTGTGGAGAATCCTCAAAGAACTGAAAAATAGACATTCTATTTGATCTCGCAATCCCATTATTAGGTATCTACCCAGGAGGAAAAACATCATTTTACCACAAGGACATTCCAATACAATGTTCATCACAGCTCAATTCGCAATTGCCAAGATGTGTAATCAACTGAAGTATCCATCAACTCATGTATGGCTTAAATAATCTGTGGTATTTTTATATCATGGAATACCACTCAGCCATAAAAAAGGAAGACTTTATATCTTTTATATTACTTTGGATGGAGCTGAAAAACATTCTTCTTAGTAAAGTATGACAAGAATGGAAAATCAAGTACCCAATGTACTCAATACTAACGTGAAACAAAAAATAGACAAACATATAGGCCAACACAAAAGAAAAACAGAATGAAACTTAGTTGGGAAGTGGAGGAGGAGGGAATGGGAGAGAAAAGCAGTGAGGTAAATTGGGAAACTACAAGTTAAACTTGACACAAAAAATGCAAACAATGTAACCTAATCATCTGTATCCTCATATTAATAAGTCTCACTGCTGTGTTCATGTTTATGTGTGATGATGTTTGGCTGAGTGATGTTCTATATTGCCGTTTTTTATTTGTATGTGCCATCATGAGAATTCTGGAGCTTGAATTAAAACAATGAACAAACATTCACAAATTTCTTATTAAACATGGCAAGAGTGGGAGTGTAATAAGGGAAATATTATTCAAATTTATTGGGATAATGCCATGAAGAAAATGGTAGTGTACTAATGAATTAAAGGTTTTTCTGAGGGGAGATAAATGTCACTGGTGAAGAAAGATCAGGATGGCCAGTAATAAGCAAAACTGACAAAAATATTACAAAAATTCATCAAACTGTGCATCAAAATAGTTGGCTAACTATGTGAAGCATAGCAGACCAAATAAACACCAATAGGGAAACAGGAAAATATAAACTGAAAATCTTGGCCAACAACTCATGACTCTTGCATCATGACAATGTACCAGCTCACACAGCACTATCTATGAAGGGATTTTTAGCCAGTAAACAAATAACTGTATTACAATACCCTCACTACTCACCCTATCTGATCCCCAATGACTGTTTTCTTTAACTAAAGACCAAGGAAATATAGAAAGGATGACATTTTGATGACATTTAGTACATCAAGGGTAATCCAACAACACTTTGAAGGTCATTCCAGATAAAGACTTTCAAAATTGCTTTGAAGGGTTAACTCGGTGTATCACTTCCCAGGGGGAGTACTTCAAAGGTGATTGCAGTGATATTCATCAATAAGCTATGTAGTATTTTCTCTAGGATGGGTTCATGAACTTAATTGTCAGACCTCATATGCTCATCCATTTCACAAAATGTAGAGTGTCAATCCCAATCCTCTCAGTTCCCTCTACAGTATCTGGTCTTCAACCATGCATATAGAAATTTGCATTTACTAATCACTCCTCATAAGGCATCATGCTAAGGCATTATGTTAAATGTTTGTAGTATAATACCTCATTCAGTTCTTAAAACAACCCCTTGAGGTAAGTACTACATTATGTCCATTTTACACATAAAAAATCGAGGTTTCTATAGGTTAAATGACTATGCAGAGTCATCCAGTAGTTCAGCTGTTTTTTTTGCTTGTTGAGATCAATAGGTCCAGCTTCTGCTTCAGCTCCTCTCCTCCTACCATGTCCTATGTAGTCCTAGGTTAACGCTTTAGCTTCTATTCCATGAGCCAAAGGGGATGAAATTCTATCATTCCCTATGCCTGTTCTATTTCCTAGGAAGTAAAATGCCAACACAAAATCTATGCTCCTCAACTTAAACTTCACAAATATTCTGATTTTTTTTCTTACCAATGTGACAGGGAGAACTCCTTTGTCCAGCACAGTCCTGTTAGTACTTTAGAAAGGGAAAAAAACCAACAAAATATGTTTTAATGTTAAAGTAACATTTTTATCACTCAATACATCCTTATGTGAGATGTTCTTGACATACAGTATTCCCTTTCATGGAAATGACTAACCATGTTATAGCTGTTTTTGAAGGATATAAAAAGTAACGTTATAAAGTTCAAAGTTCTAGATAAATGTTTCAAGTAAGACACTGGATTTTATCATTTCTGATTAATGTGATCTACATCTTATAAAAATCCAAATGCCATAGATTAGCAGACACAATTCTATTTCTTCCATTATTACTTTATTTTTCATTTCCTGGCCAAAGGAAAAGGGAGATTAAAAAAGAAAAAAAAATCAACAAAAGGTGTTACTATAGTTCCATCATGATTTATTTTCATGGCTGAAGTTGGAGAAAAAGTTAAATAAAAATTAACATTTTTTCTTCTCTAAAAATAATATTAGTAAAGTAGACTTCTGATGTCAAGAGATAAAAAACGGAAAATTTAATATCAACTTGTTTTCCACATATATTTGTCAGTAAAGATGAAATATTGCTTGGAGAGTTGAAATTCTCAATATTGCAGTATTCATAGTTCTAATCATTAATTTCTGACACAGAGCATGCATAATATGTAATATATTTTTGCCTAAGGAAGTGTCCCCCAAGCCCCATGAGGAGAACACAAAATATACCCTAATTCATCAAATAGGACTACTGATTTCCATTCAGACTTTTCAATGCTTTATTTTTCAGTGATTCCAGAACTATTTCTCAAATTCCAATGCAGGTTTCATGATTTCTTTGAACATTGGCACAAATTATTATTAATAGTAATGAGGTCATTTGTGTTTTACTAGTGGATGACTTTGTTTCACTTTCTAAAAATGTACACAGCCATTCTTAGGACAAGAGGAAAAGATAAAGTTAGCAGAAAGCCGGTAAGCACCAAACATTGAGCCCCAGTTCGCAAACTTTCCCTTAGGCAACATTTCTTTCCAAGGGTCTCTAATCTTCTACATTAGGTTTACAACTTTCTCTGGAATCTTGTCCTTCTTTAAGTAGGATATAAATGGAGAAGTTCCTGAACTTTGAGTTGAACAGAACTATATCTGAATCATGGCTCTGTGACTACTATCTTGCTGGGCTTCCATTTCCTCCTCTGTAGGGTGGAGAGAAAAATATCTGCATCACGTAACAACGAGAACAGTAAGGTAATGCATGTGAAAGTATATAGCCGAAGTAGAAGATTCATCTCCAAAGGCCGTAAGTATATTCTTTTATTATATTCTTTTTTGTATCAACTTAATTTCAGTGTGCCACAGAAGTTTAACTATAAGTTCAAGTGTGTTTTGAGATTCAAAAAGTTTGCAAAACACTGAATTATAGGTTCAGATGTACCATGAGATTAAAAAAGGTTGAAAAACACTGCCATAGACCAATTTAGTTTGAAATGTATTTGAAAATATAATTCTAATGATTTTACCTGTGGTTGATTTTAGATCTCCATATGTAGACTAGATCTTATTTAAAATCCTTTAAAGTTTATTGTGGAGTTTTGCTATACAAACGGAAGTGGAGAGAATGGTGCACCTGTATTCTCCTCTCTGAAAAGTTCAGAGTTCCCCGTCTCTCCCAGGTCAAGGTAGTCTACTGAACATTAGCCTCTTAGTGGCCTTGAACTCCAAAAGGAAATTCTTTGTACAGCAGTGTTTTCCAGGTGTTCTATCACTTTGAATTATGGATCTGGTAGACACAGGAAGAAGAATGTTACTCCTTAAACAAAGTGCCCAAAACACAGAATTTGACTGCCTTCTTGTGAAGGAAAAAAAAAGTGTATGTTTTCACCATTCATTCAAAAGACCCTCAGAAAAAATAATAAAATATGATAAAGCAATATCTTAATAAGTTAAGGTACAGTCAGTTACTTTGAAGTAATTTCAGTATCATATCTGAGAACAGAACTGGCAGGAGGTGGGTGATTGAGGCAGACTGGCAGCCTCATAAAGTACTTAGGAAATCAATTCAGTAACTCACACATCAAATATTTGCTACTCTGTGCCAAGCACTGTTCTAGTCACTTAAGATACAGCTGTGAACAAGTGAGATGTAGATCCTTGCCCTTAAGGAGTTTACAATCTTCTGGGGAGTGAAAGCAAGAAAAGAAATAACTTAGTAAACTGCGTTATATAGTAGATAGTTCTAAGTGCTATGGAAAAAATAAAGCATGGACGAGTAAGAGGAGATAATGGAGAAAGGTAACCTCTATATACAGAGCAGTCAAGAAAGGCCCCACTGAGAAAGTGACTTGCAAGTGAAGACCAGAGGGAGATGAGAAAATATGCCGCGAAGACATCAGAGCAAAGACAGCTTTCAGGAAGAGAGGAAAGCTGATGTAAAAGTCTTCACGTGAGGTGGGACTTTCCTAATGTATTGAACAAGCAGCAGGGAGGCTGGTTGCAGGGTTGTAACTGAAAAGAGGCTCTACAAGGAGTCATGGTATGGTATGATACGGTCACACACCATAGAGTCACACTACCCAGCATCAAAGCTCAACTTCTCTACTTAATTGTTCTGTCACCTTGAGAAAGGCACATTGACATTCTGGTCCCAGCATTTAAAATACCCTCAATAAAAGTATCTATTTCACAAGGAAAGAAGAAGTTTGTAATCTTTTTTGAACTGATTTATACTGTATGATGTGCGATATGGATATAATTTCATTTTTTTAGACAAAGTAACCAATTATCTATGTTATCACTTTTTGATAGCCCATGCTTTCTCATTCATTTGTAATATCACCTCAGGCACATATTTAACATTTCCACATATCTGTGAGTCTCCTGGGCTTTTACTTTTTGTTCCATGGGCCAATATCATTCTCTTTTTGTGCCAAAAGCACAGTGTCTTAATAGGTGTAACCTAGTAGTATAATTTGTACACTCACTGTATTTTTCCTTTACCATGCGGTCTTGGGTACTCCTAGTACAAATTTTAGAATAAGATCGGCAATTTTCCTCAAAGACTCTGTTGGGATTTTAATTGGCATGTAACAGAACCTAAGAACAATTTGGGGAGAATAGGCTTATGATATTGAATGATCTTTTTTACGTTCATGGTATATGTCTAAATATTTAGCTTTTCTTCTTCGTATATTTCATGACCATGTCACAATTTTCTCTATACAAGGCTTGGTCATCTGTTGACAGTTTTATTTTGAGAAAGTTTCTATCTTCTGTTGATTTTACAGCACACATCTTTTAAAATATTTTTTCTCTATTTCAGCTTCCGATATAGAGCAGTGTAATTGAAAATAGGGTAGAGTTATGGGCTTGGTCTCTAGAGGTAACTGACTGGATTTGAATCCTGGCCCTGCCAATCTTGCTGTATAAACTTTTAAAGATTACTAAACTTTTTTTTGCTTCACTGTCCTCACATGTAAAAGAAGAATAATGTCTTCTTAGAATGTTGTGATTAGTGAAGGCAATTAATATAACTAAAGTGCGTATGACAGTACCTAACTCAGAATAAATGCTATGCAAATGAGTATACTTCTTGTTGTTAATATTACATACTCATCTTCTATGTTGTCTTCTAATTTTTAATTACTTCTAATATATTCTAGGTAATTTTTCCTTTTCTTTGTAGACAGTAAGTCATCTGCAAATAATGAATTTTATTTCTTCTTTTTGAATTCTTACAGCTTTGATTATTATTTTTTCTTTTGTCTAACTATTCTTACTAGATCCTACAGTATGTACTTAAATGGTATATCAATCTCTTCACCTCTTTCCAGATTATAAGCTTCAGATTTTTAATAGGTAATCATTTCTCACATTACATAAGTTTTTTTCTATCTGTATGAATACTGCAGAAAGGATCACTCTTCTTGGTGTAAAATTAAAATAGAATAAGCCAGTCCAACTTTAAGAGTCTGTTGTTAAGTCTTTTTTTTTTTTTTTGAACCACAGTGAACTATTGTGGTAATCTCTGAATTATTAATCTGGATACGATAATAGTTGGGCCATAGAGCATCAAGCTAACAACAGGGTCACAAAATTCTTAGACCTGTGTAAGGAGATTTAGTTAGTGAAGGCAGAGGACATTTTTCATTGCATCCCATGTTTTAGAAAAGCCCCTATGTGGTGTTTAAATGTGAGAATGTGCTTGGAGCTGCTCAGTAAGGCAGCATTATGAATTAATAATGTTCTCTGTTGACCAGGCCTTTCACTACATTTCTGTTTAAACTAATGACTCATAATAGTGGCTCTGCCTAAAATGAAATGCTTTGAAGAGTAAAAATAACATCGAGGAGGATCATTTTAAAGACAGTTTAGACAAAGGGAATTGCTGCTATGCTTCTTTGCAATTTTAATTATCTAATTAGATTCAGAATATTGACGACTATTTACCTTTAAGAAAATGATATAATTTTGTTCAGAGTAGGTTTTTTAAAATCAGACAACTAAACTATAAGGGACTGAAAAATTATCTCTGAGATTCACCAAAAGGAAGGATGAACACATATAGTTAGAAGGAATAAAGAAGATAGAAGTTAATGTCTAGAGGCTGCCAAGGGAGTCAGCACAGCAGTAAACACCAGTGGGGAATACACGGGCTGTCCAGAAAGCAGCCAGTCATGTCTCTATTTCCAATATTACATGGTTGGATAATTTCCAGATACCCCTCATAGAGACAACTTGCTTTCTTTTAAAATTAGTTTTCAATTCCCATCCCAAATGCTGCATGTCAATCTTTTGGCTGATACCATTTTAAAATTTATTGAAGTGCGTAGTGTGGCTGGATTCCACAACATTCAAAGGCTTGGTAATATCATTTTCAGAATGTTCAAATAAATAAAGCAAGAAAAAAAATTCTTTTGAAAGTATTGTCTTTTACATGAAACACTCTGGGCTCAGTTATATTAAGGTTTGTTTTAATTGTTTGTATATAAATCTACAAAATTATTTCTATATGGATGACAATGGAGGCCAGGTTTTCCAGTAGACTCTCTTTTGATGAAGAAGTGTTTATTTAATACCGACTACATACAGGTTCTGTGACAAATCAGTCAAAGGTGCTGACTGGTACTAGGATACCACACGTAGACAGACAATTGCATGTAATGTGACACGTGTTAATAAAGGCACGCATAGACAGTTGTGATAATAGTGAAGAAGATGCAACTCAGCTATTTCTGCCTGTAGCAGAATAGGGGTGCAGGAAAATTTAAGATGTTCCACGTTTTCATTTTACATGAGACCTGTCAAATTATGTAGCCAGTTCTGCATAGGAAGTGGAGGGGCATTAAAGAATGTACGCAGTCTCTATCCTGGAGGGGCTACCAGACTGGATGGAAGTAACTGGCTCAGATGGAGGAAGAAAGAAAATTGTACAATGCAAAGAATATAGTGCTGTAAAGGTGTGGATGAAATATTAAGGCAAATTAGGGGCAGAATACTGTGATTTTTCCTTAGGTGTGTTGAGATGGAAAAAAGGATACCTCACAGAAGAATTAACAATTGACTTGGGCCTTGAATAATGCTTTGCATATTTCACAAAAGGTAATAAAAATGCATTTTAGTGTGAGAAAATAGCATAGGCAATGAAAGGAAAGTATTCATTCATTGAGCAAACAGTTATTGGTTGCTTGTTGTGTCCTAGACAGTATTCTGGGTCTTTAGGATAGAGCAGCGAACAAAGCAAAGCGCTTTCCACGATGGAACTTGCATTTTCGTGAAGTAGCTGGACATTAAATAGATAAGTAAATAAACTTATAATGTCACATGAGGATAAGTACCATGAAGAAAAATAGAACAAGATAAAAAAAAATAGAGAAGAGGGAAAATCCTTTTAAAACTGGATTCCTGAAATGGTGCCATTTCAGCAGAAACTTGAATGAAGTGAGAGAATAAGCAATATAGAGAGAGCAGTAAGTCCAAGGTCCTGCAACAGAAATAACACTAAGGTCTCAGGAAATATATAGAGGTCAATGTGAAGCCCAGTTAGGAGGAGAAAGAGTGTTATTCAATGATTTTGAACTTCTAGACAGGGACCAGCCATGGAGGGCTTGTAGGCTGTGGTAAGGATGCTCATTTTTTCTTTTTTTTTAAGTGAGATATTACGTATTAGAGAGTTAAGAGCAAGAGCATGTATAAGTTGTATTGTGCAAGCGTACCTTGGCTGCTTGTGGATAACGGAATATAGAAGGGCAAAAGTGGAAACCGGAAGTCTAGTTATAAAGCAATTATAGTGACCCAGTCAAGAGATGATGGTGTTGCCATCACCTAAAATCCATGATGGAGGCTTTGAGATATGGTTAGATTTGAGCTGTATCTTGAAGGCAGAGGAAACGTTTTGTTGATGGATTATGTGTGGGGTATGCAGAATGATTCCTCCAAGGTTCACAGCCTGAGACAATGAAAGACTTACCATTTGCCGTGGGTAGCCCCTTCACATGTTATTCTTAGGGGAGCTGGTTTAGGTCATGAGAAAGGGAGTTTAAAACTTGTGTAAGTACAGGAAAGGGGTTGTGGCTGAAGGGAAAGGTAGAGACTATCTCAAGTAGATCTTCTAAATTAAGAAAGGTGGTTTGCATTTGCCCTAAGGATTTTAAGTCATAGAAGAGCATAACAAATCTCTAATTTCAGAAGGATAATTTTGAATTTCATGTAGAAATTCCTTTGGAGAACTGGAAGACAGATTTAAGAGGAGACCATTGTATTGATCTATATGAAGGGCAGTGAGGTATGATGCTAAAATATTTGCAGTTGATTTGGAGAAAAGGAGATGAATTTGGAAAACAAATAGACATGGATTCTTTTATATATCTAATGTTTTCTTTTTCTTTTTCTTTTTTTTGAGCAGCTATTTTCCAGACATTGTTCTTGGGGCTTGATGATATGCCAGTGAATAGAACTGATACTAATTCATGCCTGTATGGAACTTACATTATAATGAGAACAGAAAGACAATAAAATAAATAATAAGTGATAGTTAAACGAGTTAAGGTGGTAAAGAATGATATGGAGAAAAATGTAGCTGAGAAGGAAGATAGGAAGATGGTGGTATAGAGGAGGAGATACAATTTGAAATATGGAAGTTATAGCAGATCTTACTTAGAAAGTCATATTTAAATGAAGACAAAAGGTTTTGATTTTGATTTTACAGAAATTCCTTTATTAATTCAGCAAATATTTCCCAGATGTATACTGTGTCCCCAGTACCTACTTTGCTAGGTTCTATTATTTAGTAGAATTTCATTTTTGTTTTTCCATAACATCTGGAAGCACAAACAATTTGCATTACATTCTTAAACAGCCATTTTGGGTAACATTTGTATTGTAACAGCCACAGCACTGTGGGATCTTAGAATACTCCCAGAAATCCTTTACTGAATTTCCTTACAAACCAAATGCCACTATTAGAGTATCAGTTATAGGAACTCACGGGAGGAATCGAAATATTGTCCCCTGAAGTTAAGGACTCTACTGAACTAAATGGGAATAGAAATTGAGGCTTAATCTAATTATAGTGTTCTTTAAAAACATCTATGTAATTGAAATAATGTTGGAAAGGACTTTGTAAATTTCAAAGCCACACCTCCTCAGAGAGACTTTCCAAGGTAACAGTATCTAAAGTGGCAGCATCACCACAAACACCATTTCATTTTTACCCTTATTGCTTATCACTAGCTGACACATTGTCTATCTCACTAAGTTATTTGTATTTATTTATTCAACTTTAACTGGAATGTAAATTCCATAAGGTCAGGGATTTCCTTTGGAATGCTCAATGCTGAATCTCCAATACCTAGGACAATGTTTGACATATCCTATGAACTGTATTATTTCTTTTTTAAACTTTATTCTTTCAATTGTAAATAGATAAATTGTAAGCATGAGGAAGAAAAAGAGTAGCAGAAGCAGGAGAACTAGGAAATGGATGTTATCAGCTCTAATCCAGTAAGTTGCTGCCAATAATGGATTGTGTGAGATGTGTCCATACAGTCTAGACCAACCCCCTTTGTTCTGTGGGAATGGGCTTTTGCAATAGCTGGTTGTGTACAGTGACCAACAATTCCATTTTCCTTGGGACTGAGACTTACCCCTAAATATGGTCCTTTCACTGCTAAAACTGAGAAAGTTGAGGGCAAACCAGGATGGTTGGTCACCCTCTGGTCAGGTGTATGGGTTGTGTTAGAGATGCAAAACCTAACACATTTAGCGCAGCAAGTTGTTCATATTCCAGGCCTTCTACACACTCATTCTGTGAATTTGGCAGTTCCCTTCTGACCAGGAGGCCTCTATTTTCAGCATCTAGAGAATGATAATCTGGTCTAGCTGCTTTCTTTATGGTTGTTTCAGCTCTAACTCCTTATGGTGCCTAATAGTTGACACCATTATATTAATCTTACCACAGTGACCTTCTCAAAAACTAAGCTGGCTAGTCAACTGAATCTAAACACTTCATTTAATAATCAGAATAATAACATTTTCCACTGGGAAATTACACCTACATAATGACTTAAAATTTTATACCAGAAGGTCTAGTACTTAATATTTATGCTGTTTTCCAAATTCAAGTGATTTATGTTGAAGTTGGCTCAAATAACATTCCCTCAAATGCTTTTTCTATGATCTTTGTTGCCCTTAGATTGATTACAAAGGTAGAGAGTAGGCCATTATTTTAATGGTCTTGAGAAAGACCACTGCAAGCCCAAAATTGATCACACATTTCTCCCTGATGACTTAAAGTTTGTTCACAATATGTATGATGCTTATAATGGAAATATGCATCTAATGAATTATAACAAATTTGCATTCCCTCATTCAAAATGAATGTGCCTAATATTACAATTTTTGCTCAGCATAGAGTATCGGTGGGGAAGAGAACTACATAGAGGGTAAAAGGACAAGAACAGAAAGAAGGTAAAAAGGTTACCATTCAATGGGCAAAGGCCATTAGATAAAGCATCATCATTTGTTCAAAACATCATTAGGGACCAGTGTCCCCAGACAACAGTCATCCTCTCAGACTTGGGTCTCCATATTTGTCAGGTAGTATTTTTGCAGTGATAGCCTTCTTTCTCAAACTTTATTTTTTCCCCCTTCAGGCTGTAAATTCAACACTGATGACACAGATATTTATTTGACCTAAAATCCTCACGAGTTCTCCTAAAACTAATCATTTCCTAAGTTTTTCACACCAAATTTGAGTTCATTCATAAATGCAGTTAATATTAGATATCAGAATGGAAAAAAATATTTTCTGTGGATGGTAAATTTCCATGGAAAAAGTGAATTTTGACCCATCTTGCTTTCTTGCCAGCATTTGGTCCAACATCTATGTGTACTGGTATATTCACTAGTACTTATGCTTTTTTCTTCTTGCCTTGCAAGCTGTCTTGTTTTTTTCTCAGTGTCCCTTAATTTACAATTTCCTTCCTTCAGTTTCAAATTGCATTGAGTGTAGCCTTTTCTTAAATTACTCTGACCTCATATTTTCAAGCATGATTTGGAAATGACAGATTTAGAATATGATACTATTCTCTAGTTTTGCCTTGTTTTTCCAAAAGTGGTATTTTCATATTGGCTAGACTATATAACTGACTATGGCTATATGTACATACTCATGAGATTTCTCGGTTGTGAAGGTGCCTCAGAGGCCATTTATTTCTAATTCAAAATGTGGTGTTTGAATTTGTTTTGATCTATGCTTGAATAACACAACTGATAGGAGCTGAATATCTTTGGAAGGACCTCTCTATAGCAGGCATCCTCAAACTATGGCCCGCGGGCCATCCTGCCCATTGGGTGTTTTTGCTGCCTACTGCCTGTCCTGCTTAGCAGCTGACTCATCCCGGGGCCTGCAGTCTGGCCCTCCAATGGTCTGAGGGACAGTGAACTGGCCGCCTGTTTAAAAAGTTTGAGGAACCCTGATGTAGGAGAACACCAGCTGCCAGAATTATCAACTTTACTTCAGGCTGATGTCTTCCTCCTTGGATGTCTGGCCATGGAATCTGGCTCTGCTGGATGCTACTCCAGATAAATATGTTTTCTTATCTAAGTAATAGCCCTTTAGGGATTTGAGGGCAGGAATGGCCTTTTGTCCCACATTAATCTCATCTGCTCCAAATTACATGCTACTATTCTATCCCATTTTCTTCATATCACAAAGTTGAATTTCTCTTCTCTATCACTGATTCTATTCTCTGGTCATGTTCCAGAGAATAGCGTTACTTACAATGCAATATAGTATTTCACAGATGCCTATTAGAACTAATGGAGCATAATTATACATATTTACTTATTTCCTAGTTTATTATACAAACTTTACTTTTGCAGTCCAAATTAGCAGTAATTTATTTTTTTAAGAGTCATAATATACTAGTGGTTCTCCTATCAGTAGAATCAGCATCAGTGTCCCCTGGGAACTTGTCAAAAATTTAAATTCTCAGACTGGATTCCAGATCTGTATAATCAGAAACTCTGGAAATGTGAGAATGCAGCTGAGAAAACTGTGTTAACAAGTCCTCCTGATGCATTCTGATGGCTTCTCAAGTTGGAGAACCAGTGTTCTCCTGACTCATATTCAACTCTCTTAATATCTCTTATGCATGTTGCCTCTATACTACACATCCTGTACCAAGTATTTATATATTTGATTTGTGTTTGAGAAATTATACTGCATTTTACTGGATTGATTCCATCTCCTTATTTTCAAGTGCTGCTTCGATTCTGAGGCCATCCTCCAATATATTTACTAACCCTTAGAGCTTTGGCTTTGTGTCAACTGCAAATTTGAGAAACATGAATCAAATATTTATTTTAAGCATTTTCTTATTATACACATAAAGAAAAGTTTATCATTTTTATTAGAGGAAAAATTATGTTTCTATATCACAAAACCCGACATCTTTTGTGGGGTGCTGTGTTGTAAGTGAGTTTCCATGTGTTGATCTACTTCGTCATAGAAGCTTGAGCAAAATGTTAATGGTCACAATGGGCCTCTAGTCTACAATTTGAATAGGAAGCAGTTAATCAATTCATATTATAGCCTCAGCTCAGACTACCTCTTTAATTCAATCAATCTGGAGTTCATTTTGAAATGTCCTGGAAAAATTTTTTAAAAAGTGGCTCCAGAGATTTGATTCCCTTGAGTGAGGCCTAGGCATGTGATTTTTAAAAAGTTTCTGGCATAAATGTAATGTTTAGCCGGGGTTGATTGAGAAACACAGAAATAGAGATTTATAGGAACGTTGGCATTCTACCTGAGCGAGAAGGAAGCACAGCACTCTCTGAGCAACAAATTAGTGAGATCTGACTTCTGAGTTTTTAGGAAGACTGGATTCCCTGTTGAGAAGTGGACAAGATACATGACACAACAAAGGTGCAGATGAAATGGTAAGGGCATTGAAGCAAATGGGAGCCCCGGGCTCAGGGATGATTAGGAATTCTTCACAGAGAAGTAGGCTGCATCTGAACTGGTTTTGAAGCCAGGGAAAGTACACATGTGACAGGAATTCTAGGCATATGAAATGACATAGTAAAAAGATGGGAGGTGAGAGGATGCAGGGAATATTTGTTGAATGGTAAGTGACATTTCAAGTCAGAAATAAGAGAAGACAGGTCGGGTGAGACCTTATATTAAAAGGTCTCAAATGCCAGACTCAGTGTCATAAATTTATTGCCACAAGTCAGAAAAAGCAGTTGAAAGCTTTCATGCAGGAGAATGATACTATCAAAGCTGTGTTTGCCTGTGTTTCTCCTCTGTAACCAACCACCCTGTGATGAATTACTTATTAAGAATCACCGTTCTGTCTCTGACATTTCTCCCAAATCTATCCTCTCTCCGTGACTACTATTGCTCACTCTTACAGGTGGGCCTCATTGTCTAAATGAACAGTGATAATTATTTCCTTACTGGCACCCCTACAGACATATGCTGTGGATTCTCCTCCCTAATCTGCAGAATTTCCTTGTAATTTTCATGTCTATTTGGTATTTCTGGAAGATGTTTCACGTTTACACATTTGTTACCAGTACACCACTGCACTGTACCTTCCTTTTAATTTTTAGTTTCTCTACTTAAATAATTGATATATATATATATGTATATGTTATATATATATGTATGCATATATATATAAAATTGACAATAGTTGCAATACAGAATCAAACTAAGTGTCTGTCAACAGATGAATGGATAAAGAAAATATATTATGTATACACAATGGAGTGCAAATAAGCCTTAAAGAAAGAAGTACACCCTGTAATTTGGGACCACGTAGATGAGCCTGGAGGACATTATGCTAAGTGAAATGAGTCAGGCACAAAAGAACAAATGTCACATGACTCCACCTATATGATGTATCTAGTCAAACTCATAAAAGCAGGAGTAGAAGGGTGATTTCCAGGGACTGGGGGTAGTAGGGTTGGGGAGGTGGTGGTCAAAGAAAACAAATTTCAGTTATTTGATTTTGATGATCGTTCTATATAGTAAGGGCAGTAATCTTTTGAGCTCTGATTTTATGTACTTATCATTTGGTCAAAGAAGAAGCAAAGCTTCAGGGTATGTTTACAAATACATCACAGACATCAGAATTTTCTAGGGAAAGAACCAACTTGGGGGACAATGCTAGTGGTTAGAAATGTGTGTTATGTTGGTATAGCCAATATAGTTTTAGAACTATAAGTCCACAAAAAAGATTTTTCTTACTGGAGGATAGGTTGTAATACTAAAATCTGAGTTTATCTTATGTTTAGGTTAACTTTCATTTCCCACATTTTCTTGTGCAAATTTACTCATAGTAATATTCTCATGATTTTTCTTTTAGCTCAACTACTTTCTCCCAAACTTTTCAAGTATTTGTGAACATATACCATATGATGGAGAATTACGCATTATGTGTTTTCCTGCTGTTCATCTGAATTACACTTAGGAAGCAGTTTTCCAAAATAGAGCTTTTATAAAATTTCTCTGAAAGTCATCTTTTGTAATTATTTTGTGATTTAAGCTAAAAAGCAAAATCATGATACTGTGGTTATTAATGCCATATAAATATGCCCTTTGGAAAAAGTACTATGAAATGATCTATTGGTGACATTTCCAGCATCCTTACTAAAATCTTATCACCAGGTAGCAGGGGGTTGTGGGTAGAGGATATCTAATTATTTTCCTTATTTTCAAGCTCCTGTGCTTGCTTCGGCAGCACATATATTTTCAAGCTCCTTTTCTTTGTTTTTTGGGTATGCAGATATATTTCCTTTTCCAACCCCACTGTCCACCCAATCCTAGACAGAATTGGAAATCATGGTGACTGTGGTTGAAGTGGTGGTGGCAACACATGAAAGACATTCTTCATATTTTCCAAGGCAGTCATGATGACTCTTGACATTTTCATAGTCTCTCTATTGTTTTAGAGCAGAATGTAGGGACTTTTCTCTTAATATTCCTCAAATCCCCTAATGGTATACTTTACACATGATAGGTGCTCATCTGTGGGTTGTAAGCATGAAACTGTTTAATGTAAACCATTATGTAATGTAAATAGTGTGACTTTAAAAGTGAACTTGAAGCCAGAAGTGTGGCTCACATCTATAATGCAGCACTTGGGAGGCTGAGGCAGGTGGATTGCTTGAGCTCAGGAGACCAAGACTGGCCTGAGCAAGTGTGAGACCTTGTCTCTGAAAAATAGCCAGGCATTGTGGTGAGGAGTAAGAGAATCACTTAAGCCTAGGTGAGGTTGCTGTGAGCTGTGACGCCATCACACTCTATAGGGCGACAAAGTGGGACTGTCTTAAAAAACAAACAAACAAACAAACCGTGATCTTGAAATTCCTGTGTAAAATGTACTTAGGAAAAGAAGATAATGAGTAGTTGCAAAGTCCAAGACAAAATCAACGTCAACTCTTATTCAGGCAAGTTTTTAAATTATTTGTGGCTCACCCATATGTGAGAAGCTGATTGAGAATTAGCTTCTAGTACAGGAACATTTGGTAGAGGTGATGGTAGGAAGAGGAAGTTTGATTTACCCCTGGGTAATATACAGATACTACCTTATGGGGTGAGGAGATCGAGAGTGAGAGAAAACTATAATAATAATTTGAATTTATCAGTTTCCAAAATTAGTGCAATCAAATGACTAAATATCATATCCAAAGTGGAGAAAATGAAGCTTGGATGTAGCTTCTGTAACCATGGTTTAGGATTCTGGATCCAGTATGACTTTTAGAAAGAAGTCTGACAGTCTCTATTATAAAAACCTCATCATTGAAAGGACACCTGGTCAGAATTTAAAAGAAAAAAAAGCTAACGATCTTTGCCATATTCGAGGAGCTCTGGCTTTGCCTTGGTGTTTCTTCTTTGTTATCAGGATAAATGGGTGCTTTCCAAGAGCGATTTCAGGAAAATCGATTTTTGGGGTCTGATTGCTTTACCTGGTCTTCTGTTTCAGATCAGCTATTAAGAAGCAAAGTAGTATGGAGTGGTATTCTCACTTGTCCTCAGATGAGGTTTTCTATGCCATCTAAATTGTAGATATAATCATTGTGCTTTAGTTAAGTGACGGCTGTACCATCTGTCTAATTCTCCTTTGCCATTCAGAATCTCAGATGGTTTTTAATATTAGAAATCATTGCATCAGGAGAATATTTTGTGACATTTAAAATTTTATTTTTTATAGAGTGGCTAAGTGATCTGAATCAAGGCAAGTCAAGACTTTTGTCAAGATGAGACTGAAGGGTGAATTCCGATAAGTAGAACTAATGAGATTAAATAAAAATAAAAAAGTTTGATATTAATAAGTGTGATAAATACCCACAAAGCCCATAAGATAAATATTCTTCCAAGACCCGTGTTCTCCACTCTCAGGAAATCTTAGTGAAGGTCCTTACCATAGGTCAGAGACACTCAAGTCGTGTTGGCTGGTTTCTACAAAAGCATAGATAGAACTCTTGTAAAAAAGATAATACAAATAAATAGGCTACTATTGTCCCTAGTATATAATAAAGATTGTAAGTAGCAACTACTAAGTGCACCATATCACAGCAGAAAAACTGTCTTGGAATAATATCCTAGTATCACCACTTCCTAATTCTTATGCAAACTATCTGAACCCCAGCACTCTTTTTTGTAAGCTGGGTATGATGCTAATACTCTATGTCACAGAGTTGTTGTGTATATTAAATCATATAAAAGCATATGCAGCCCCTAGCTGAAGATTGAAGCCACAGTAAGCCTTCAAGGAATGACAGTAATAATCACTGTGTACAATAATACATGAGTTTTCACGTGTTTCTGCTGTATTATGTTTTTCCACCTACCTCCAGATTTTTTTTTCTCTACCAAATGGTTTTTGACTACTCTCCAAATAGTGGATCACTATGCCTGTTTTCTGATAGTGATTACATCATGCCCCTTCTGAATTCAACATTAAAAAATAAATAATTCAAATCTACGCGTTTTGCATGATTGCCTCAGCTCATGTATTTTGGCCTTTGGCAGGAATAAGCCAGGGACCCGTGTCTACTGACTCTGCAATTGATGTTCCTTCCCCAGTGCCTCTTCACGGACTGCCTCCCTTCATCACCTCCCCTCCTAGAGCACATTCAGCCTTAAGATAAAATCCCCCCATATTACTCCATGCAAGTAGAGAGGTTTTTCCCCCTAGTTTTGCTTTTTGCTTTGTACGACACTAGATTGGATTAATATTAAAAATTAGGTTTCTTAGTACACTAGACTTGTTTCAAATGCTCCCTAGAAATATGTGAGTATGGACCACCTTGCTTACTGTACACTGGAGATAAAGAACATTTCTGAGATTGCAGAGACTTATGTTGGACAGGTAGTGTCTATAGCTTTCTCCCAATAGGGATAAGCTCTCAACTGGACCAGATCCTACCATTTCTGCCTGCCACTGGATTCACTAAAACCAGAGCCTGGCTTCTTCTCTCCACCCATGTCCAGAGGGAAAAACATTTTATTTTCTGATTATATATGTATCTATCTATGCTTTACATAGATATAAAAGACACATATAGCTATATGTACAATACAGCTATACATATATAATATATATTAAATACCATATATTTAAAAATATATTTCTTAGATGTTATATTTCTATACTTATATACCACATATAATAGACATAGATATTCCTAAAAAGGAAAAAAAATATGCTCTTATATAAATAAATAAATAAATAAATAAAATAATGCCAAGTACTGATAAATAATGGGAAGGAACTTGTAGCAGCCTAAGGGTAATAAAGACTGATGAGGATACAATTATAAATAAATAGACTTCAAAAGTCTAAAGACATAGCATTTGGTCTTGGAGCTGAATGACAAAAACCAGCCAGCTATTTGAAGATCAGAAGGAAAAGCATTCCAGAGCAGAGGAAATAGATTGCAAAAGCCCAAAGGCAAGAAGCCACTTGAAGTATACAAGGAACTAATAAAAAGCCAATAGGACAGCAGCATTGAGGGACAGAAGGAAAGTACTCCAAACTCAAAATTTCTATTGAGATTTAAGATATTTTGAGAATTTTATTTTTTATTTTATAAGACTATTTTCTTGTTTCTGTAATGCTCCTTATTTAACAGTATCTTGTCCTGTTTCATGGATTCAATATTTTTATCTACTTTTCCTGAGATTATCAGTGGTTATTAATGAAGTTATTGATGAGTTTTATTGCTTAAACTATTTCCATTTTTACTTTTGTTTATTTATTGTGGTCTCTGTCTTTAGTTCTCAGAATCTAAGCTGGGTCTCAATGGGCACGATTAGAATGTCTATCTCTAGATAAAGGACCTATAGGTACTGAGGTGTGGACAGCTACCTCTCAGAAGTCCACCAGTCATCAGCCCTATGTAATTTCTCATAGTTTCAAAATTTTTTATACTGTCTCATTCTTAATTTCCTTGCAGACAGCCAAGGGAAAACAGGCATTTAGAAAATCCTTCACTTGCAATTCCTCTTCTAGAAGAGTTATTCCAATTTTTTTCTAAAATTCTCAGAATTGAATGACTTAAACTTAAGTATTTTATACATATGGGATTAATTTTTGTGAGTGGTGAGAGATATGAATCTAATTGTCTTAGTACCATTTATCAATTAGGTATTCTTTTCCCTAGTGTATATTCTTATCTGCTTTGTCAAAAATCAGTTGGAAATATGTGGATGGTTTAGTATCCGAGTGCTCTGCTGTTTCATTGGTCTTTGCCTATATTTTTGCACCACTACTATACTGTTTTAGTTACTATAAACAGTCCCTGAATTACAAACATCCAACTGATATACAACTCACACTTATGAATGGAGGCCATTACAAGTAATAGGCAAATGCATCTGTTCTAACTTACATCATTCAAATTAAGAACAAACTTATAGAAATTGTTCTGTTCACAACCAGGGGACTGCCTGAATATCCTTTCAATATATCTTAAAGTCTTATAAAGGGATGCTTCCAGATTTGTTCCTTTTTTTAAGATTGGTTTGTCTACTGGGGCTCTTTTCTGGTTCCATATGAAGTATAGTATTGTTTTCTAGAGCTGCAAAAATGATACTGCTATTTTGATGAGGATTGCATTGAATATGTAGTATGGACATTTTTACAATGTTGATCTTGCTGATCCTGGGGTATGATAGGTTTTTTTTCTTTGTTTACCTCATCTGCAACATCCTCTCTCAGTGATTTATAATTCTCTTTACAGAGATCTTTTGCTTCCTTGGCTAAATCTATTCCTACTTTATTTCTTTTTTGTATCTATTGAGTGTTTAATTTGATTTTCTGTTTTACTGTTGTCAGCATATAGGCATGCTACTGGTTTGTGTACACTGATTTTGTAACCTAAAACTTTGCTGAATGTATTTTCCAATTTCAGGAGCCTTTTAGTGGAATCTTTGGGGTTTTCTAAACACAAGAGCGTGTCATCAGCAAAGATAGGTAGTTTGACCTGCTTTTTCCCAATTTGTATATCCTAATACCCTCCTGTTGCCTTATCACACTGGTTAGGTCTTCCAGCCTAACCAACGGGAATCCCTGTCTTCTGCAGTTATAAGTCAGAATGCTTTCAATTTTTTTTTCCCTATTCAGTATGATGTTGGCTGTCAGTTTGTTATATATGGATTTTATAATTTTGAGATATGTTTCATCTGTGCCTGTTTTGTTAAGAATTTTTACAATAAAATGGTATAGAATTTTTTTAATGCTTTTTCTGCATCTATTGAAATTATGATCTTTGTTATTGCTTTTGTTTATGTGGTGAATCAAAGTTATCAAAGTTATGAATTTATGTGTATTTAAACATTCTGGTATCCACGGAATGAAGTTCACTTGGTCATGGTGGATAATTTTTTGTATGTCCTGTTGAATTCCTTTTGCTATAATTTCATTGAGGATTATTGCATCTATATTCATAAGAGATATTGGTCTGTACTTTTGTTTTAGTTGTTGTCGTATCCTTTCCTAGTTTTAGTATCAAGGTGACACTGGCTTCATAGTACAAGATGGCGAGGATCACTTTCTTCTCAATGTTACGGAATTATTCCTACAGTATGGGGTATCAATTCCTCTTTGTAGGTCTAAGGCAATTATGCTATGAAACCACTCTGCAGGGATTTTTTTTAATTGGAAAATTTCTGTATTCCTTCTTCAATTTCATTGCTCGCTCTTGGTCTGTTCAGGAGTTCTGTTTCTATTGATTAAGCCTTCAGAGGTTGTAGGTTTCCAGGAATTTGTATATTTTCTCAACATTTTAGAGTTTATGTGTATTTTATACTATTCACAGAAAATATTTTTGATTTCTGGGGTATAAGTTGTACTACCTCATTTTTCATTTCTGATAGAGTTTATCTGGTTATTTTCTATTTATGGTTAATCTAGCAAGAGCTCTACCAGTTTTATTTATCTTTTCAAAGAATTAATTTTTCTTTTATTAATCTGAATTATTTTCTTTTTATTTCATTCTGTTCTGTCCATTGTTACTTCTTTACTTTTGCTGGGTTTGAGTTTGTTTTAGTTGTTTCTTTATTCTTCTTTTTTTTTCTCCAGTTTCTTGAGACAATTCATTAGACTATTGATTTGTGACCTTTCTATCTTTATGATGGAGGCATTTTAGGCTATGAATTTCCCCTTAGAATTGCCTTTGTTGAATCTTATAAACTTTGATAATTGTGTTCTCCTTGGAATTTATTTTGAAGATTCTTTTGATTTTCATCTTAATTTCATCCTTGACCTAATAATAATTCAACAGTAGGTTGTTTAATTTCCATGACTTTGTGTAGAATTGAGTGTTCCTGTTGGAGTTAAATTATACCATGTATCTCCTCAGGCTCTGAGGCCTGAGAAGATATATGGTATAATTTTTATTTTTTTTAATTTGTTGAGTTTTTTTTTTTTGGCTTAATACAGGGTGTCCATAAAGTCCCATTTAAGTCTATTGCTTACCATTGTTACTTGTTATGTACTTGTTACTACAGTCTATTTTCTTCTTGGAGGATGTGTCCAATTCTGTCAGTGAGATGTCAGCAGTTACGATACTGCTGTTGTCACTTTGCTTAGATCTAGTACTGTTTGAGATATGTAGCTGGGTAAACTTGGTGTTAGGTGTATACAAATTTAGGATTGTTATGTCTTCTTGTCAAATTTCTCCATTTATAATTGTATAATGACCAAATTTATCCTTTTTATAATTGTTGATTTATTGTGGTTTGGTTATGGGAGCCTTAAAAGTTTTGCAAAGCTTAGTGGGGACTGTAAGCAGGAGGGTCAGGATGGGCTCTCCAAACCAAGAGGATTGTTTACAGAGAAGAGGCCTACATACCTGATTACTAAAGCCCTGGGTTGTGTTTTTAACCTGGGGCTCCCAAATGGCCATGGCTTGGATTTCCACAGCCCATTCCCCACACTTCAGTCCACACTTGCTCCCTTACCACCTGAGTTCAGCTTTGAAACTTCCTCTTTGTATCTGACCCAGTAGCATCCATGTACTTGAAAGGTTGGAGGGCAGGGAGTCCCCCAAATATTCACCTGTGTCCAACCACAAACCTCTTAAAAGGAAGAGATGTGGGTCCCACTATCAGTGGGGACCTCTTTCTAGAGCACTAGCTTGCTGGAGAGTAGCAGCTGCTTGGGGACTTCTGGGCTCAAACTGTCCTACCTGTTGTAATTAGTGGGTAGGTATTGAAGTACCCTGTCATCCAACACCTAAATTTAAGGCATTAGGTAGCCATGGAGCCATGGGACTAGGTTATTCTTCTATGAAGTCACATCCTTAATAAATATAGTGGTTCTCCTAGTGTGTGTGTGTGTGGGGGGGGGGGTGGGCATGATCCCAGATAGCTATTCCTCAGCACCATACCATACTTTCTTGTCAGATATATCCACATGGCCTTCCTTACCACAGTAATCTGATTCCTAGATTTCTCCTTTGAGCCTTGCCACCCTCGAGTCTGAGGAGCATTGGGACCTACCAGTTTATCTGAAACACTGTGTGACTTCCCACAAAATAGCACTGGGCAGAGGGTCCCCAAATTGTGTGCCCTTGTTTGGCCACATGTCCTGAAATGAAAAAGTGTGGGCCCTTATGCATAAACCTCAGCCTGGAGTGCATCCCTGCCATAGCAACTGATTGTGAACTGCTCTCATAATCACTCTTGGGACAGTAATACATGAGGGAGGGGCTGCATCTGCCAGTCTTTCTGAATTCAAACTGCTTTTGAGGTTGCAGTGAGTAGGGGAGTTGCAGAGGAGGAAGCTCTGGACGGAAGAAAGGCAGCACTCCAGCCTGTTGTGGTACTGTCCCATGGGGACCCCCTCACAGGCAGCCCAAACTTTGGGGACATGCTTGTTTACCCTATTCCTTATATCCTGCCGTTCCATTCCTGCACTTGTAGAAGGTGGAAAAGCCTTCAATAAATTTGTTGGCCCTCTGTTAGCCAAAGGCATCAACACAGAGTGAGGAACCTCTCCTTATCTTTTCACTGGGCACTGAGAGTCTCTGGTTTGATCCTCACCAATAGCTTCTGTTCTTTGTCTTATTCATTCTCAGCTTCACTGTTGTTCTTCATGGAGTCCCCAGCTCTCTCTGTGATCTCTCTCCATTATTCACACCTTAGCTGTACTCCTCTTCTCTTTTGGCTATCTGATATCCTACCTTTCTTCCAGGATGGTCTGCCCAGCGATATCTCTAGTTGGACATCTTTTTTTTTTTAATGCAGGTATATGGAAATATATTTACCTATCACTAGTTTGAAAGTAACTTTGAATTTTAGTCCTTAGACCTGTAATTAAATTTCTCCCTTTTTCACATTTAGAAACATTATCCTGAAAGGAAGCTCATTGGCCAAAGGAGTCCATGACATGAAAAAAAGCTAAGATGTAGGGAGCAGTTCCCTAAACCACCTTCTTCTTGGGAACCACTCAGGAAAGCAGGTGGGGAAGATCTTTTTGGTTTTTCTGAAGGTGCTTGCTTGAATGTGTAATTGTTGAATTTAGTATTTGTGCTGAGTGACAATCACTGGAGGATTCTATTTGTCTATATTGCTCCCTCTATATTTTTATGTTGTATTTTTTAGTATCAAACTCCTTAATCCATTAAGAATGAATGAAAATGCAATACTACACAGTATACATAACATAACACAGTGTAATGTTATATAATATAAACCAGATTCCATATACATTGTCTAGCAGCCTCAGCCCAACAGCTTGAGATTGAATCCTGGCTCCACTGCTCACTAATTGTGTGACGTTTGGCTGATAATGTGTGTCACTTTCATCTCTATGAAATGAAGATGATACAATCTAATAAATGGATTTGTTAGAAGTATTACAATGGTAATATATGTGACACAGTTAAAACAGTTTCTGGCATACAATAAGCAACTTCTAATGATTAGTTATTATTAATTACTCTGTATTAGTATTGCACTATTGTAATATGACAATTATAGTGTTTTAAAACTATATAAGTGTGGAAGAGGAATATGACATTTCTCTGTAGCCCCATCTGATAAAACTAAGACTACTGGATTTGAAAAGATGAACATTGGTGAAAATAAGGAAAGGATGTGTTTTCTAACTATTACAAGTTACCAAGAATGGAATAGATTGCTTCATTTAACTTAATAGATTTCATAAATTTTGTGTAAATGAAAATGTCCAGTAGAATGTTTGTCAAATATTTTTTTGGTCTAGTTGTAAAGAAGTTTCTAAAAGTAAGAGACTATTTGCACTGAATAAGTAAGTATTGAGAAGGTTTTAAAAATCTGACATTTTACAATCCCAACACTATAATCTTATTGAACTACTTTAATGACATAGAGGGGTACAATAAGCAGAGTTAACTTGACCCTAGATCTTAATAACTCTACAATTTTAACCATAAAAAACAAGCCAAGGCTTTTTAAAATTATAAAGTGTTATTACATAGAACATAACTAAAATCACACCAAGTCCAAGTACAGAGAAAATATTAAAAATAGCTAGGTTTTAGGCTTTCTGGGCAAAACTGGTTTATGATTAAAGGAAACTAATCGAGATTATTCTTCTTCAATTATATTTAATTCACTAAAATGAACAATCAGTGTCATAGTAAGTTATATGAAATATAAAGTTATGGATGAGTTGTCAATGATTTGAGGAAAAGATGATTTAAAATGTAAAGCAAAGCATCTTTTTTGGTTAATGCTCTGAAATTCAGGATCCCTACCCAGTCCTTCAAGCATTGAGTTATACTATTTAAAGATATCTTTAAGTCTTATTTTATTTCTTAAATTTCATTTTTTAATCAAATAACTACTGAGTACTGTTAGCAAAAAACTCAGTGAAAAAAAAAATCTAAGTAAGTGCTGAGGAAATTGGAGGAAAATGACCTCTGAGTTACCATGACAGAAATACTCACTGGGAATGTGTCACAAGCTTTAAGTTGTTTTCCAATAGGAAGACTATTACTGATTCAGTCCCAGCTCTTTCTGTATAGCCCAAAACATAATTCTTTATGTTGTTTATGAAGAACTTGTTTAAGTGCCAATTAGAATCACAGAACCAGAATATCTTTAGAGGACACCTGTTACCTACTTCAGGAACACGATAAAGGCTAGAAGTTAAGAACATTGGTTTGTAAGTGAGTACATCTGGGTTTAAATCTTGACAGTACAATCTTAGGTGTCTGTTTACTTTGCTAAGTCTCAATTATCTTTATCTATAAAATGGCTATATTAGTACTATGTCAAGGTTGATGTATGTATGAAGAGAGATGATGGATGGGAAATCATTTGCATGAATTCTAGCACATAGTATGCTCTTAATCACTGAGTTGTGAGAGATAATTATCAGCTCCTTTGAGACCTGAATAGGGAAGAAGGGATAGGAATTCAATGTAGATAAAATAAAACAGAAATTATACCTTTCTGCTTGACAGAATTGCTCTGACACTTAAACTATAAAAATTCCCAATGATTTTTTTATACCATCTCTCTAGCCCTCAAACTATTCTATATTTTTCCAGGCCTAGACCAAAGAAACTAAACCACTTTGTGGAAACTTTTACATGCAACTTTACTTGGTTTCTGGGTTTCCTATGACCTGACTCATACAAAGAACTTGATTGGGCTTTATTCCTAAAGTAAATATTCTAGGTTATCTTTCTCCAACTTCTTCCTCACTTGTTCACACATCTTTCCCCATTTTATACTCTCTGGCTGTCGACAAACCTGTGGGTCCTAGCATTGGCCATACATAAGTGAGCTCTGAGATAGGGTGGCAAAATTATCTTAACACAGTCTGATAATCAATACTTAAATAAACTGTCAAATGTGGTAATATGGAAGTACACATTTCCCTACCATTGAAAATAGGTTTATCCCTCCCAATCAATATTGAATTAACCTTGACAGCTGCCTTTCATTCTATGCATTGTATTCAGTGGTGCAAACAGTCCTTTGCAATCAGTCCAATTATGTATTGTCAAGGGAATGATAAAGTAAATTATGATACATCCATATGACAGGCCAATATTCAGCTATTAAAGTGATGTTTACAAAATATTTTTAATGTCATGGGAACATGCTAATGATATGATACCCAGTGAATAAAAATAAGTTACAAAAATTATCCATATGATATGTAAATCATCTAAGAAAAATGATGTATATTACTGTATATAAAATAGGATACTTTACATTATTAGAACACATAGCCCCAAAACAAAATGTATTCATTTAAGCAGGAGTATACATATAAACATATAAAGTGTACTGGAAATAAGCATGGTATTAATAGCAATTATTTACACATGGATAGATTACAGGTGATTTTTATTTTTTGGTTAATATTTTTTTCCTGTTTTTCCCCTTTAACATTCTATGATACGCAAACAAGACATTTTTAATTGGCAGAAAATAAACATTCATTATTCCAAATAGCTATAATAACCGCAGTTAATTGTGTTTGAGCTGCAAAATTGATTCATCGTGAGGTAGATAATATTAGAATCCCTGACTGCTTCTCATCTTGAATGCCCATAGTTTCCTAGACTGGCAAGGCCACCTGGATAAGTTTAGTTTAACATTGCAAACTTCAGTTTAAAAATATGGTAAGTACTCAAAGAGTTACATAAATATAGACTCTTTGTGCTATGATGTGTATTCTGTTCTATGAATTGGAGGTTGTGGTGGGCTGCATAATGATCCCCTATACAAATATATCCATATTGTAATTGCTAGAACCTGTATCATCTTACATGGGAAAAATATTTTTGTAGCTGTGATTAGGTCAAGTATCTTGAGATGGAGTTCTAAGTGCAATCACATACATGTATTCTTGTAAATGGAGGCAGAGGGAGGCTAGACACAGACAGAAGAGGATAAACAATGTGTCAATGGAGGTATTGCTAAGCCCCATGAAATTTTAGTATCCCAGCATTTTTAATGACACACATGATATAAATTCTGAGTAGGTCTCATTTTCCTGAACCTGACAACTACTCACTTCCTGTCCAATACCCCTTGTTCTCACAGTAATCTTTTAACTGATTAACTGCTGATGTACTGTTTTATTTATTTACTTACGTAGATATTTTCGTCCAGTAGGAGTATACATCTCTGGGATCAATTTATGAGTTTGTTTTGCAGAAGGAATGCATGCTTTTGAAGACATTAGCTACTGACATTCAAAATCTGATTACTTAAAATGTTATCAGAGATTAAAGACATATAGACTTAGCCTTTGGTCCCTTGAAATCCCTCCCTTCTCAGATTAGCTGCATAATACTTCCCCACCTCATTTCTTTGGGAAGATGGATCTGAGCGATTTTTCTCACTTCCCTTCTCACTTTACCCAAATTGAATAAATCTTTTACTGTCTCCAAGCACCGATATCTCAATGTTTGACTTCAGCTGTGTAACAAATACATCAGCCTAAATTTTGGGTTCTGCATCAGAGGCAAAAGTTGGAGTGATATAGCCACAAGCCAAGAAATGTTGGCAGCCATCAGAAAGTGGAAGAGGCAAACAATTATCCACTAGAATCTCAGGAGGCAGCAGAGGCTGGCCCTTACCTTGATTTTGGCCCAGTGAAACTGATTTTGGACTTTTGACCTCCAGAACAGTGAATGAATAAAATTATGTTCCTTGGAGACACGAGGCTTATGGTAATATTTTACAGCCTCCAGAGGAATCTAAAGTAGTTATAATGAAATGCATGAAACATGGTCCCCGACTATGAAGAGTTCTTAGAGTAGAAGGGTAGAATGAGGCATAAAGAGAAAAAAATCATACAATGTTGTTATATGTGACTAAATTTCCACATAAGGGCTGGGAATGTCTTCTTCTGGGAGGTAACACTGGAGGATAGTCCACTCAAGAAACAGGACTTGCCTATCACTTTTATGAAATGAAAGTATTAGACCTTTTAGGGAAATGATTTGTGTTTTTCTTTCATTTGGGTAGCACAGCACTGACTTGGTGGTAACAATGGGTAGGGTACAATGGAGACACTATTAGACTAGCAGTCAAAAATATGTTTCATAATTGTTCTGCCCCTAACTTGTACTGTGACTTTGGGCTAGTCACGTCTATGATTTGCACTTAAGTTTTCTGATATATAAAATACAACGTTTAGACTAGATTTCTGAGGGTCTCTTGCCATTTTGAATTTCTTAAAGTCTATTTTTATTACACTGGGGAAGTGAAAATTGTGAACCAGTATAAGTGGGCTGCTAAACTGCAAGTATTTATAAGACTGATATAAATATTCATTGAAACTTTAAATAAAATAAGAGTATATTACTGTGAGAATGGATTTGTCTGAATGTAAATTCCATATAAATATTTGCATAATTTTGCAACACTTAGACTCCCAGAAGACATATAGACATTTACTGTACATGTATGCTGGTATGTATGCCAAATTTTATATTCAACTGTTTATGTTAAATTAAAATAGACTTCTGACCCATATTTAAAGAATGGAACAATAGACACTGAATTGGAATTTAAGAGGTGGAAAGACAAATAAGAACCCAGATAACTACTGGGTGGAAAATGTTTTTTAGTCTCCATGTTATGTCACAGTGATAGAGTGTAAGGGCAGAGGCTAGGATGGTTTAACCAACCCATTTGCTTAAACACACGCATGCATACACACACACATGCACATACACATGCATGCCCCCCAGTACTTGCTCCCATTCTTTACTAAAGCCTTAATAAGAAGGTTAAGATTATCCCCTAGGGTAGCATGGGAAATAAAATAACCATTTTTCTTCATGACAGTGATATGGATCATTGGTAGTATTTATTCAGTGGCTCAAAGGAGCATGCAGCAGATTTTAAAATTCAGTGATTATTATTCAATTTCCCTTTCTCACTAATTTAATGTAGAAATAGTCTGTTTTCTTCATAGCATTATTTTTTATTATTAAATCATAAATAGTTATATTAAGCATATATTAATGCCCTGATGGGGTACAATGTGCTGATTTCATATACAATTAAATTTCTTCATAGAATTATGACCAGTCTTCTTCCACAACATAGATACTACTGCATCCAATGCATATCAATACATGAAATATGAAGGCAAGACATCCAGAGTCTTCCAAGATAAGTCACAGTTATTCTGCTAGAGGGAGAAGGAGGTATTGTGCAGTGGTAGCTGTCAAGCAAAGACAACAATGAGATAAGTAAGCTAGGTTAGAAATAGATTATTTTCAGCAAAGGAGAACTACATGTACTTTGATGTTGCTGGAACATAGATAGTGAGTCAAAGACTGGGATCAATGGAGCTCAGAGAGTCCACTAAGGACAAGATTACATATTTTCTTAAACTTAATCTCTATTCAAAAAGCTTGAAAGTGAATGTGCAGGGCACTGGAAAGCATTTGGAAGTAATGCTCTCATCTAAGTCAGATGGACAGATAGCTGGAAAGCTACACATGGGGAAGGAAACCACTTTGGCTTCCATATGTAAATAGGGTTAGGCATCTTACACGGTTTACTGAAGAATTAGTATGATTTATATAGGAAAGAATTAAAGTAAACATTAAACAATTGAACAAACTAAGTATTAGAACAATGGCTCCAACTCAAAGCAGTTGGTTGAGGGTAGACTCAAAGGCCAGAATTCATAGGATATTTGTGTCAGCAGTTCTTGCAATTCAGAGTTGTCTTAAGATAAACTTTATTTGTCTTAAAGAGTCATGTTGTAAATTGAGGTGAAGTTCCTTAAAAGGACTTTTTAATCATCTCTTTACTTATTTTCTTACCTTCAATCTTTATTTCCTTAATTCCAATATAAGTACCATGACCTGATTTATCTTCCAAAGACAAGTTGTACACATGCCCTCGTTAAAGAAAACACCATTGACTTGGGTCCCCCATTTAACCACTACCTGAAAAAGACCAAATCTAGACTTTCTGTCCTCAGCTCTCTGGTTCAAATTCAAGGTTCTCACACTATTTTCTTTCCATGCTCTACATATTTCACCTAAATTAAATAATTCTTTTATTCCCTCAACATGGTGTGTGTTTCTGAGCATGGTGGTCCATAGCGTTCTTTCCATCTCTGCTCCTTCACCTTCTGTCATAGCTTAGGACTCTGTTCAGGTGTTTGCTTTTCCATAATCCTTTTCTTGATCCTCAGTCTGGAAGTCTCTCCTTCCTCTCCCTTCATGAGATTTTTTTTTTCTATGCCTGCCTTAGGGTTCTTTGTATTTTTTAACTTGTGTTGTTCACCAAAATCCCTCAGCTAAACTCATTGAGAGAGTGAATTGTATCTTATTCATCATTGTAAAGTCCTGTTTGTGTAGCTTGTCCTGCCTAGAATCCTTCCATTATTTTATCCGTAGAAATTTTGTACACCTTATAATACCTACTTGATTTATTAAGCTTCCAATGTCCTTCTTTTTTTCAGGGAAGCATGAAGCAAGGTTTATGGAGGAAAAAAAAAGTAAATTTACAAAGTAAGAGCACGATATAGGCTTACAGAGCAAGAAATGCTTGCCATAGACAGCAAATGGGCCTCCATTGTCAGGGCAAGTAGGCAAACAGGCTCCAATGTCTTTCTTGACTTCTTTTTCACCACCATGGAAGACTGTATCACCCTAAAGTTGGTGTCTCTATAGCATTTTGTTCATTCCATTATAACCTCTAAAATTTAAGTGTTAAATACTTAAGATAAAGTGAAATTCTAACAATAAACAATTATGTGGAATCTGAAAACATAGATTCTTTCTAGATATGAAAAGATATTACAATTAATATCTTGTGTGAAAGTATAATAAAATTTATGAGTAATACCAACATCCATGAGTATTAATCCTTGCCTATTTGATGGTTATTACACATATCTTTATTTTAATTAACCAAAAATGAAGCTTTCTTATCCGGAAATCAAGCATCGTTGGAGCAGAATATCTATAAGTATTTACTTGAAAATGTAGACTCTAGACATTGGAATTAGATTACCTTTGAACTAATTTATACAGGTATGCAGTTGCCATATTTACATAGGGTACTGTCAGTCAAAGAAAAAGGTCTTGAGTAATTGCATTAGAGATTTACACTTTTTGTCAGCTTTAGCCCTGGACCCTCACAATTTTGCCCGCCCACCCATCAAAGCTAATGGTATCTTCACATGGTTATCAAGATCAATGTATTCAATGTATGCTTTATGATTAACTCCTGATGAACTGTGTCTTGTCATGGGCCTCTAAGGATCTTAACTTTATCCATACATTCCATATCAGCACATAACTTTGTTTGTGAGATCCAGAGAGTGTTTCAGCAGGTAGTGGGAGCTAAGGGATTGGTGTATTTGTGAGATATTTTCTAATTCTTTGGGACAACCAGTTCTCACTATTAGGAAATAACATAATTACTACTTTTGTTGTAGTAGCCTGTACAATATTTGTTTTGCTTAAAGGATTAATTCTTTATAAGAAACATTTTATTCATCCATACTTTGTTTTCTTTGATTCATCTATATCTGGTGGTAGGTAAGGAGGATTTTTAAATTCCAAAGATTGTAGCTCCTGATGGTGTGTCTTCTCAATGACCATTACTTTACAGCATTATACCTAACTACTAAGGAATGAAAATTAATATTAAGCACACAGATCCAAGGGCATCTGTCTAAATTCGTAGGTGTATTTCCCCAGTGCCTTTAAAAATCTAATAATAGTTCACAAAGTACAAGTCCTTCCATAGCTCTTTACTCCAGCATATTAGTTATTAATGTCCTGTGATTTTTCTTCCGCAGTGTATAACCTAGCTCTAATATTATTGAAAAATGTCATAGCAGCTAATCATCAAGGCCTTTTTATATTTGAATCAGGTAAAGATTGTAGTTTGCTTTTTTGGTGCAGTAAACATAACAAGAAATTTCTATTTTTAAATATAGGCAGTCCCCAAGTAACAAATGTCTGCCTCACATACAACTCTCACTTATGAATGGAGGCTATTACAATAAGTCCTCAAATTACCAACATCTGACTGACATATGACTCACACTTATGAAAGGAGGCTATTATAGGTAATAGGTAAATATGCCTGTTCCAACTTACATGCAAATTCAACTTAATAGCAAAATGACAGAATCTATCTTGTTCATAACCTAGAAACTGCATGTACATAATAAATGTCAACCAAAGACCTGAAAATCAGAGATTGTATGGTCATTTAGAAATCATGTTGTGCAATGTCTTAATTTAATAGGTGAAGAAACTGAGACTGCAAAGGTAAAACCATTCTTATAGCCTATTGTCTCCTTAGTTACACTTGGGTGTGATATATGTCTTTATTTAATGAAAAAAGTATGTGAAATAAATCTATATTTCTTGATACTTCTCCACCTGCTATTGGGGTCCCATTTTATCTGCCTTCTTCTCCATTAAAATAATAAATGCCCCCATGTGATATTTACTAAAGTACTATATGCAATAAGTTGAATGGATTATATTTTTGTGAACCATTTTCCTGTGCTTTGAAATCACTTTTAAAGTCTCCCATACATTCTTTTCTATTTCTTCCTTCACATGTTAATATATCTTCTAACAATTAGAATTATATTTAAGGTTTAGACAAAATGTGGGGATTGGAAAGGGAAGAAAGAGTAAGATGAAGGAGAACAGCAGTTTTGCAGGTAGGATTTGGGGTCTGTATTAAGACAGTTGAGTCAGAAACACCTAGTATTTGGGGAAAAGTTTTTTTAAAAGTTTATTTATTTCAGATTAATATCAGGTTACAAATGATTAGGTTACATTGTTTCCATTTGTACTCTCATATTGATGAAGTTGAACCCTTCTCCAAGGGGGTTTTCTGTGTAACCTTACATTGTGTCCGTTAGTTGAGAGTTTACAACCCTCCTTGCTCCTCTCCTCTTTACTCCCATTTCCATTGTCTCTTGTCCTTTGCATTTGAATTTGATTGTGTTTTTCTCCCATATGAGGGTTTAGTTGTTTATCCATTGGTTTCATATTAGTATCGGGTATGTGGGATACCTGCTTTTCCATTCTTGTGTCACATTACTAAGAAGAATGTTCCTAAGTTCCATCAAGATGAATAGGAGGATATAAAGTCTTTTTATGGCTGAATAGTATTCCATGGCATACATATAACAAAATTTGTTTATCTATTCTTGAGTTGATGGGCACTTGGACTGATTCTATATCTTGGCAGTTGTGAACTGAGCTGCAATGAATATTCTAGTACAAATTGACTTATGGTAGAATGATTCTTATTTTCTTCTGGGTAGATAACTAGTCATAGGATTGCAAGATAAAATTGAAGATTTACTTCTCGCTCTCTGACGACTCTCCATACTTCTTTCCATAGAGACTGAATTAGTTTGCAATCCCATCAGCAGTGTAAAGTGTTCCTTTCTCTCCACATCCATGTCAGTATCTGCAGCTTTGGGACTTTGTGATGTGGGCTTTTCCCACTAGGTTAGGTTATATCTCAGGATGGTTTTGATTTGTGTTTCTCTGATGATCAGGGAAAATGGTCATTTTTTTAAATGTATTTGTCAGTTATGCCTCTGTCATCTTCAGAGAAGTTTCTGTTCATGTCTCTTGCCCAGTTATAAATGAGATTGTTTGCTCTTTTCTTGTGGATTTGAGTTCTATGTAGGTTATACTTAATAGCTCTTTATTAGATTCATAGAATGCAAATATCTTCTCCCATTCTGAAAGCTGTTTTTTTGCTTTAATTGTTGTACCCTTCACTGTGCAGAAGCTTTTTAGTTTGGTCATGTGCCATTCATTTATTTTTGGTGTTTTTGCAATTACAAAAAAGGTCTTCCTAAAATATTTTCTTAGGCCAATGTTGTTAAGAGTTTTTTTGTTACTCTTTCTTATTGAATTTTTATAGTTCCTCTCTTAAATTTAAGTCTTTTATCCAGCAACGGTCAATTTTTGTCAGTGATGAGAGGTGTAGAACCAGTTTCAGTCTCCTGCATGTGACTAACCTGTTCTCCCAGTGCCATTTATTAAATAGGGATTCTTTTTCCCAGTGAATATCTTTGTTTCCTTATGTAAGATCAGATGATGATACATAACTGGGTTCATCTCTAGGACCTCTATTCTATTCCATAGATCTATATCTGTATTTTGTGCCACTGCCATGCTGTTTTGATCACTGTAGACTTGTAGTGTAAACTGAAGTCTAGTAACAAGATGCCTCCAGATTTGTTTTTGTTTCTTAAAATTGTATTGGTCATTCAAGGTTTCTTCCAGTTCTATATGAAATGAAGTAGTATATTTTGAAATGTATTCTTATTTCATTTATATCTATTATACTAGGGAGCACTAAGATATGTTCCTGTGAAGGGGCTAGAATCAGGTCAGAATATTGTTTCAGAATCATCAAATTCTATCCTGAACTTGTCTTCACTGAGATTTCATTATGCAAAAATTTAATGCCTTTGGAAGGGGGCTTGTGGAATATCCCTGGCATTTTTTTTTTTTTTTGAGATAGAGCCTCAAGCTGTCCCCCTGGGTAGAGTGCCATGGCATTACAGCTCACAGCAACCTCCAACTCCTGGGCTCAAGCGAGTCTCCTGCCTCAGCCTCCCAAGCAGCTGGGACCACAGGCGCCCGCCACAACGCCCGGCTATTTTTTGGTTGCAGCTGTCATTGTTGTTTGGCAGGTCCGGGCTGGGGATTCGAACCCGCCACCTTAGGTGTATGTGGCTGGCGCCTTAGCTGGTTGAGCTATAGGCGCCGAGCCTTATCCCTGGCATTTATGAAGGATTTTCAATTGGTTAGGCTGAATGGAAATTTATTTATTCAGGATTTGAGGTTCTCATTATACAATAGTTTAAATAATTCTTAAGGAGTAATATTCTTTTAGAATAAAAAAGCATTCCCTAATAGGTATATTCAACCCCCTAACCCTTGGTCTATGGACGGTATATTGGCTACTATAGTAACAAGAAGTTATAACCATATTCTTGTCTCATCCAACATCATGCGACTTCATGGTGAGAAATTATAGAAGGAGAAGCAACATATTTCCACTATCATCCACAAAATATATGAGGAATGCCCAAAATAAGAGGCCTTTTTTTTTTCTTTCAGAGCGACAGTCTCACCCTATTGCTCCAGGCTAGGATATCCTGGCATGAGCCTAACTCACAGCAACCTCAAACTCCTACACTCAAGTGATCCTCTGTGTCACTCTCCTAAATAGCTGACACTATAGGAACCTACCACAATACCCAGCTATTTTTTTTTTCTATTTTTAGTAGACACAAGTTCTCATTTTGGCTCAGGCTAGTCTTGAACTTTTGAGCTAAATGGATCCTACCCCCTCAGCTTCCCAGAGTGCAGGGGTTCCAGGAATGAGTCACCACACTGGGGCAGAATGTCATACATTTAATAGCCAAATGACTTTTCTTAATTTGGGTACTGATATTCTCTAAGACAGTCGTATATAGAGGTCTTTAAGATAATCTGTTTAGGTTTACAGGCAAGAAGGACTCGGTCATGGAGAAACTTGGATGCATATGGGGCTACTAAGTTAGAAAGTATATAGCTTTGTGTGTGGAACTTTCTTGCCATTCTCTCCTACTGTGCCTTTTGCAGTAATCACTAGTTAACATATTATGCTATTTCTTGCTGACCCTGCCTGCAGACTCAGAATATTTCTCAACATAATAGTTGAGGACACTATCACCAATGGCTTTGACTTACTATGAAAATTGGAAACTTTGTCATGCCTCCTCTAGACTAATAGGAAGATCTCTTTGAGTTGAAACATTTTTACTTAGAAAATATTCTTTAAACATCCTTCATGTTACAAAGGCAGTAAAGTGCTTTTGTATATTTTCCCTATAAACATACGTGAAATATGAATTTAAACATAGTAGATGCAAGCAACAATCTTCTTTCTTCCAGGCACTGAATATGTAGAAGCATGTGATATGAGGCTCTCTCTATTTTGTTTTAACATCCATTCATTTTATTAGTTTGTTGGTAAGGCCTACCTGGACATATTAGTAACAACTTACTCATCAGTTTATTTGAAACTTAGTTGCCAAGAAAGTGAAAATGCACTTATAAAATCCAAGAAACCTAACAACACGAGGAATTAGCAAAGGTTTTTGGCTCATTCCTACAAAAAGCACTTTGGAGAAACCATGGAAGGGAGGAGAAATGTGTACTTGAACAACAGTTGACAAGTTAGTTTTTTCTCACATACCCTGAGAATTTTGAAAGAAGACAAATTTGCTCATGTGTTTTAAGTCAATAGTTTTAATATGTCATTATGATAAAAGGTCATAATTCTTAGCATATTGCAAATGTTTGCCATAAAATTGTTATCGTGCTTTTAAATAGAATCCAATGCATGCAAATACCACTTTTATGGATGCTCTATATGCAATAGAGAGAAAACCATGAATCATGGGTAAAGGAGGATTGTTTAGTAAATTATATTGATAAAATTAGTTCATTTTATGAAAAAAAAATAGAGTTCATTTCTTTCTCACCACCATGTATGAACTATGGGACTTCAGATGAATTTATGACCTAAGTGTTAAAGGTAATACTAAAAAGTTTATACAATAACATATAGATTATTTTTATTATCTACATTTGAAGAAGGATTTTTTTTTTGCAGTTTTGGCCAGGGCCAGGCTTGAACCCATCACCCATGGTATATGGGACCCACACCCTTCTCCTTGAGCCACAGGAGCTGCCCCCGAAGAAGGAATTTTTAAACAAAACTTCAAAAACATCAAAGGCAATTCAAAAACCTAATGAATTCAATTGTACTAAAATTAAGTATTTCTTTTTCATAGAAGATAGGAGGAACAATGTTAACAGAAAGGTGACCAAATGAGAGGGTACTTACAATGTCTAAAACAAAAACATTTTTAAAAAATGTAACCCAAATTGAAAAATTAGAAAAAGTTATGAACTGCAATTTTACATAAGTGAAACTCCCAAAGGCTAAGAATATGGTAAGGAGATAATATAATTAATCAGTAATGAGATAATTCATGCAAATTAAAAATAATTAGACAATTTTTATCTGTTAGACTGATAAAATTTGTAGGCCTTAATAACAGCGAGTTTTCATGGGACTATGGGCAGAAGGGAATCCTCATTCACTGCTAGTCAGCATGTACATAGGTGCAGTCATTCTAGAAAACCAACAAGGGCATGTGTTCAAACTACAATATATTTCAAAGAGAATTACACATAGGTTCATACACAGACATATAGAAAGATATTTATTGGAATTTTTATTTCATTATTTGCAGTCAGAGAGAATTGGAAGCAATCTTGTCCATCACTGAGGGAGACTTAGGTTAAAAAATGGGGTATGTAGCAGTTATACAAAACAGACTAAGTCCATTTATAATAAAATGTTGTATACAAAAAGTAGGAAACAGTATACGATGGATAGTCCAATGCCATTTACATAAATTAATAGTACACATATACAAATATATATGCAGTTCATAGGTACACATATGAATAATGGGGTACATATTAAACCCATTATAGTCTACCCTTGCTGAGAGGAGAATGGGAGTGTAATTTTGAAATAAAAAGGAATAAATAAAAATGGGCAAAGGTCCTGAGTAGACATTTTTCCAAAGAAGATATAAAAATGACCAAGAAGTATATCAAACAGTCTTCAACATTGATCCCTAATCATTAGGGAAATGAAAATCAGGATCACAATGAAATATCACCTAACATGTTTATGATGGCTTTAAGCAAAAACACAAGAGACAACAAGTACTCAAGAGGATGTGGAGAAACGTGTACCCTTGTTAATTAGTTGGTGTGAGTTTAGATAGGAGTAGCCATTATAGAAGGTAAGATGGAGATTCCTCAAAAAATGTGGGCAAGAGACTTGAAACAGGAACTTCTCTGAAGAAGACAGGTACATGGCCTACAAACACATGAAAAAAATGCTCACAATCTTTAATCATCAGAGAAATTCAAATCAAAACCACTTTGAGATATCATCTAACTTTAGTAAGATTAGCTCACATTACAAAATCCCAAACTACAGATGTTGGCATGGATATGGAGAGAAGGGAACACTTCTACACTGCTGGTGGGAATGCAAACTAATATGACCTTTTTTGAAAGAAGTTTGGAGAACGCTCTAGGTAGTAAAAGTGGATGCACCATTTGATACTGCAATTCCTCTACTAGGTTTATACCCAGATGATCAAAAATCATTTTACAACACAGACATTTACACCAGAATGTTTATCACAGCCCAGTTCATAATTGCCAAGTCATGGAAGCAGCCCAAATGTCCATCAACCCATGAATGGATTAAGAAATTGTGGTATATGTATACCATGGAATACTATGCAGCCATAGAAAAGATAGAGATATCACATCATTTATGTTTACCTGGATGGAGATGGAACATATTCTTCTTAGTAAAGTATCTCCGAATGAAAAAAAAATGTATCAAATGTACTCAATACTACTGTGAAGTCAGCATATAATCACCTACTTATTCATAGGAATGGTAAAACATAACTATAGTCCAGAAAGAAGGAGAGAAGAGGAGGGAGAAGGGTCAAGAAAGGGGAGCCAGGAGGAGGGAGGGTATTTGGAGGTATCGCACGTAATGTGCATAATGCAATGATACACTTCAAAACTATTAAGAATAGAGTATAATTGTCTTACTACAACAAATAAGTAAGCAAGGAGATGGTTATGTTAATCAGTTAGATGTCAGCATTCCACATTGTATATCAAATCAGCACATTATACCCCATAAATGCATTAATGTACATAGTTGTGATATAATAAAAAATAAAAAAAATATAATAGAACTATTATATGACCCAGAATTCTCTCCACTGAGTATATATCCAAAGGAAATGAAATAAGCAACCTATAGAGATAATCTAACCTCTGATGTTTGTTATAGCTTTATTCACAATAGCCAAATCATAGAAATAACCAACTTATCTACCAATGAATACATTCATAAATAAATTTATATATACATATACGTGTGTGTATATTGACCACTCTACATTGACCACCAGTGAATGAGGGCATGTGTAAAAAGATTGGGAAGATGCTGGTGAAAGGAAATAAAATTTCAGTTAGGTAGAAGGAATAAGATAAAAAATGAATTAAGGAAAAAAGTAACTGGAAAGGAGTATAAAGAGATTTCTGGGGTGCTCTTTTTAACTTAGGTATTTGTTACATGAATGGTCAAGTTGTGATAATCCATTGAGTTGGTTCCCTTTCCCAACAGGCTACTGAAACCACCCTCTGTAGGTTTGGTCTACAGACGTGGTTGAATAGCAGCCTTAAGCATTGACTATCAGGCGTCCTCAAACTATGGCCCACAGGTCACATGCAGCCCACCTAGGACATTTATCCGGCCCGCCAGGTGTTTTTGCCACCACTGCCTGTCCTGCTTAGCAGCCGACTCAACCCGGGGCCCGCAGTCCAGCCCTCCAAAGGTCTGAGGGACAGTGAACTGGCCCCCTGTTTAAAAAGTTTGAGGACCCCTGGTTCTTATCATGTGATGTTATCATTTCTGCTTTTATTACTTGTCTAAGTAGGTAATATGAAGTTGACAGAAAATAAACCACATTCGTTTGCTGATTCTTTGACTCAGCAGGTGGTTTCCCAAGTGAAATTAAATAAGCCCTCTAACAAGACAGAGTCAACAAAAGAAACAGTCTTGTAACAATTCTTCTTGCCTAATGTTATCAAGCTATTTAAGAGACTTTGAACAAATAACTTTTCCTTTCTGAATTTTGATTTCCTTTGTTAAAGAGTCTACTCTACTTCCCATGGTTATTGTGAGATTATATGACCGAATGTGTGAAGACATTTTGCAACTTCTAAAATATGGTCTACACTTGTTATTGGACTCCTGGACTATGTAGCCTAAACCAGTGTGCATAAATGAATTACCTAATTATCTAAATATGTTGGATGGTGCTGCACGATGGCATGGTAGAAGGTTATTTACATAATTAGCTGAGGGGCCCACTGAGTGAACACATATGGAGTGAAAGAAGGAAAGAGATATAGTATAACGAGCTTGACCCAGTTAGCCTTAGTTGTTGAAAGAGAAGGGTGTTTTTTAAGAGAGTGGTGGCTATTACCTGGTATTTTCCTGGTCCAATCTCCTATGAGCTAATTTTCATCCTAAATAGAGAGAGAACTATAGATATAAGTGCAAAAAATGATTTTATTAATCCAAATTTGTGTTGTCTATAATAGAATGTGATGAAAAAGGAATTTCAATATTTGTTCCCATTCTCTACAGACAATTTTGATCATTTAAGGTTTTCATCAAACCAATGTCAAAGCACAGCAAGACACAGTAAGAGCATGAGTGAGAGTCTACTACCAGGCACAAGACGGAGAGTTCTGGTAGAAGACTGCAGAGCAGAGTGCCTGAGGTTGTTGGAGGCAGCAATGGTCAGTGAACATGTTGATATTAGGAGCAAGTGATGGTGGTGTACCTAGCTACCTGGACTTATTTAAAAGAAAATATGAGATATACCCTGGAAATTCTCAGAAATACTTGAAAGTGTGGGTCTTACCAAGAGCCTGAGGGCTTTCTGGAGTGAATGGGTTGGAAAAGACAGTGCTTTTCAGCCTTATTTATCTAATGGCACAATTGAACCTACAGTTAAGCTTCCAGGCACATTTAAATCATGTCGATCAAAAAAAAAAAAAAAAAGAGAGAGAGAGAGTAAAAAAGACATGCTTACTGTGCTCTGACTTTCTTTCAAAAATAATTTAATTAAGGATCGTTAAAATTTTTCGTGTACAGTTAAGATCCTTTCACAATATGCCACTGTGCCATGGTGCACTAGTTGAAAATCACTGGGATAAGAGGATAAAAACATGGGTTGGTATTGTTAGCATGATACAGTTGTGATTACTTGCACAATCACAGGAATACTATTCACATCAAAATCTATGTGACACTCCTTTGAACTATGAAGCCTTGGAGTAGCCCATTCTCACTAGGTAACTGGAAATTTTTCCTAGTCCCTGTTGCCACCTAGAGCTTACTTTCCTTTGGACATGCAGTATAATCACCAATATTTCATGTAAAATTCATTTATCTCCTCTAAAGAGGAATGTCTTGGAGGAAGCCTATTTGAAAGTATGTAATAAACATTCAGTCTGACATAATCACATTTATAGCTTGAATGCAATCCAAATCTCCCAAGATTTAGTATGTCGATAAATGATAATTAAGCTACGCAGTTTCTTATTCTTCAGAACTTTATCACAAGAGAAAATAGAGAAAGCCATTCATGGTGATGTTTTAAGCTTTATGTATGGTCTTTCCCCTCTGTACAAGTAAATCAAGTGAATAGGGTGCAGTCACTTCCTTTTAATATATTGATTCATCCATATTAAAGACACCATCAACTAGAGTTAGAAAATATTGAATGCAATTCCCTAGCTATGACCCCTGCTCTATCTTCCATCTAATTCATACCATAACCAAATAATTGGTATGACAAAACACTTGGGATTGTAAGCTGATGAAATTCAAATGTAGCTAGGATATATTTCAAGAAAGTAGTCAGTCTTACCCAGAAATTAAACAGCCTTATATTCAGTTGTACAGAAATTGATCTTATCAGTGACTATCATAGCAATGTTGTGAAGTGAAAAGATGAGTCATGTTCTGCCAATTATCAATAAAATATATCTTTTCCCATTATGAAGGTTTTCTTTTTGCTTTACTTGTTTGTATCCTTAGCTGTACAGAAGCTTTTCAGCATAATTAAATCCCATTATTTTTTGCTGTTTTTGTTTTGTTTTGTTTTGAATATTTTTTATTGTTTTCTGTTTCTTCCCAATATTTTATTTTCAATCTTCTGAGAGCACAGTTATTTGTTTTATTTTTTGATACTTTTAAAATTTTTATTATTTTT
Source organism: Galago senegalensis (assembly GCA_963575145.1). Classification (NCBI taxonomy): domain Eukaryota; kingdom Metazoa; phylum Chordata; class Mammalia; order Primates; family Galagidae; genus Galago; species Galago senegalensis. Next base: position 2,209 of record CAUYTI010162806.1, on the reverse strand, counting down.
TTATTTTTACATATACATGTGATTATTAGGTTTCCACTTTTTGCCTTCACAGAATTAAAAAGACTTAAAATTTAACAACAATAGCAATGTTTAAGATAAGGACTAGAAACAAAAACCTCGTAAAGAATGAATGAAGATAAATACATTCAGAAAACAAGTCAGACAATTGCTGCAATGAAGAATTAAGCAATAATGATAATAGTAATGCAAAGAAAGTAACATTCATTGTCAAATAAGAGTATGTCTATTATAGAATGCTTTGACTCCGAGGTTCAGTTTGGAGTTATCAATTAACTTATTATTATTTTTTCCAAAGTCTCAAAAACTAGACAACTAATATTTATAAATAAAATTAAAAGATAATTTCAAAAAACAGATCATGCCAAATCTTATAGACAATAGAAAAAGAAGAAATACTTCAAAATCATTCTGCTTCATCTGGATACACCTGATATTAAAATTGGAAAAAAATATTATTACAAAGGGGAAATTACAAACATAATTCACTTTTAAATGAAGATGCAGTATCCTGTATCCTAAACAACATATTAACAAGTTGAAGTAAAAATTAATGTTTAAGTAATGTACTTTAGTCAAAATTGAATCCAATTTATGTGAGAATTAGTCACTATTTCCGTTTTTTTCTTGTCCTTACCCATACCCCCTCCCTCCTTTTCTGTCTGCTCTCCCCTTCCCCCATGTCCCACCATGTCATTAATTGTCCTCATATCAAAGTTGAATTCATAGGATTCTTACTTCTCAATTCCTATGATGCTTCACTAAGGATAATGTGTTCCACCTCCATCCAGGTTAGTACAAATGCTGCAAAATCTCCATTTTTTAAATAGCTGAATAATATTCCATGGTATACATATACCACAACTTGCCAATCCATTCCTGGGTTGAAGGGCATGTAGGCTGTTTCCACATTTTAGCAATTGTAAATTGGGCTGCAATAAACAGCCTCATACAAGTATCTTTATAATAAAAGGGGGATTTTTTTGTTGTTTTTTTTTCCTTCTGGATAGATGCCCAGTAATGGGATTACAGGATCACATGGGAGATCTAAGTTGAGTTCTTTGATGATTCTCAATACTTCCTTCCAAAAAGATTGTGTTAGTTTGCAGCCCCACCAGCAGTCTAAACGTGTTCCCTTCTCTCCACATCTACGCCAGCATCTGCAGTTTTGAGATTTTGTGATATAGGCCATTCTCGCTGGGGTTAAATGATACCTCAGGGTGGTTTTAATTTGCATTTCTCTAATAATTAGTGATGATGAACATTTTTTTCATTTGCTAGCCATTTGTCTATCTTCTTTAGAGAAGGTTCTGTTCATCTCTCTTCCCCATTGATGTATGGGATTATTGGTTTTTCTCTTGTAGATTAATTGAAGTTCTGTATAGGTTCTAGTTATTAAACTTGTCTGATTCAAAATATGCAAATATCCTTTCCCATTGGGTAGGTTGTCTATTTGCTTTGGCTGTTGTCTCCTTGGCTGTACAGAAGCTTTTCAGTTTAATTAAATTTCATTTGTTTATTATTGTAGTTCCTACTATTGCCATGGCAGTCTTTTTCATAAAGTCTTTCCCCAGGCCGATATCTTCTAGTGTTTTTCCTGTTCTTTCTTTAAGCATTTTTATCATTTCATGCCTTAAATTTAAGTCCATTATCCATCTTGAATCAATTTTTGTGAATGGAGAAAGGTGCGGGTCCAGTTTCAATTTTTTACATGTGGATATCCAATTCTCCCAGCATCATTTATTGAATAGGGAGTCTTTCCCCCAGTGCATGTTCTTGTTAGGTTTATCGAAGATTAGGTGGCTCTAAGTTGCTGGTTTCATTTCCTTGTTTTCTGTTCAAATCCAAATGTCATGTCTCTATTGTTGTGCCAGTATCATGCTGTCTTTATCACTATGGCCTTGTAGTGCAGCCTAAAATCAGGCTTTGATTTTTATTGTTTAAAAACAGGCTTTTGTTTTTATTACTAAGAACTGCCTTAACTATACGTGCTTTTTTCTGGTTCCATACAAAACACAGAATCATTTTTCCAAGTCTTGAAAATAGGATGTTGGTATTTTAATAGGGATGGCGTTGAATCAGTAAATTGCTCTGGGAAGTATAGACATTTTAACAATGTCGATTCTTCCCAGCCATGAGCATGGTATGTTCTTCCATTTATTAAAGTCCTCTGCTATTTCCTTTCTTAAGG
>CAUYTI010162804.1:0-13984 GCA_963575145.1 Galago senegalensis | reverse complement strand
GCGCCCGCCACAACGCCCGGCTATTTTTTTGGTTGCAGCCATCATTGTTGTTTGGCGGGTCCGGGCTGGGGATTCGAACCCGCCACCTTAGGTGTACGTGGCTGGCGCCTTAGCCGGTTGAGCTATAGGCGCCGAGCCTACATGGTCTATTCTTACCAAACAAAAATAACCTTTAGATGAGAAGCAAGAGAAGACCTTCCGAATTCCAAACAGCTCCACACCTGGATTTGTCTTCACAGAACCCACATGCAGGGTACTCCTGACCTCTAATTAACATCTCACCTCTCAGCCCTGTGGCTCCCTGTTTTCCCTTTTGCTCTGGCCACGTGGCATTCCCTTCAGATCATCCGACAATGAGTGACTTCCAAGAGACAGGAACTTTGCTGGTTTTCAGGTCCCGGCCAGCATCACCTTTGCTCATCTCAGGCTGTCCCCTGGCGCTCATATTGTCACATGCATGCTGACAATGAGACAAAGATTCTGAAGTATTCATTGTGATAAATGGCTTTGTGTAACTGTCACACTGAACAAGAAGGACTCTTGGAGTATAATCGGGAAGCAACTTTACTTTTTAAGCACTAGTCCTCAAAATATGATCCATGAGGCTAGATCAACTCCCTTTCCCAGGCAAAAATGAAAGCAGGCTTCACATCTTCCCTGTGCTTTTCAATGTTACCAGTGTTCTTCCCTGCAGCAAAGGCCTCTGAGGCCTGAGTGACATTCCTTCTGCCTGTCCCTGATTTCAGTAGCAACCCTGGTAGACAATTCCGAGCTCAGACTGTCCAGCTTAGACTTACATGGAAGTAACTAGACTAATAAAACAATGGAATATTCTATGAAAGGTCAGCTGAGGCAGTAAGAGTATTGTCCTCAAATCCCCAGTACATGCAATTCAAGCAACAGCTGAAAGATGGAGCTGTGACCCAATATCCCGGATGTGGAGCTGGTTCTCTCGGCACTCCAGCCCTCTGCTCTCTCAGTCCTGAGCTGCACACCAGCTATGCCCCTGTGCTGGCCTCAGACTGTACTGGCTCTGTGCTGACTTGATGTTAATACTGAAACACACCAATTAAAAGCAAATTATGTCAAATAAAGACAAACTTCACTTACTATAGCATAGTTTTACTGTATTATAAAACAGCTTTATAAGTGCAATATACAATTTTACCTAAATGATAGTCAATACACTTTTCAACTTCACTACCATGTTTTTTTTAACTTAGAATAACACATATTAACACTTAAAACTGTTACAAGAACACATGGGAGCAAATGAGTGATACACGAAGCCTCAGCTTACTGACAGCCCAGTGCACCACATTTAAACTCTGATTAATATTTTGACTGGGTCTTGTGCCAGCTGCTTGAGTTTTAGATAATAGGCAGTTTACCATCAATAGTAATCTTAAACAGGGCGGCGCCTATAGCTCAGGGGGCCTCACATACAATGAGGGTGGCAGCGGGTTCAAACCCAGGTTAGGCCTTTTAAACAACAATGACAACTGCAATAGAAAAATAGCTGGGCATTGTGGTGGGCACGTATAGTCCCAGCTACTAGAAAGGCTAAGGCAAAAGAATTGCTCAAGCCCAAGAGTTTGAAGTTGCTGTGAGCTGTGACAGTACAGTACTCTACTGGGGGTGACATAGTGAGACTCTGTCTCAAAAAAAAATAGTAATCTTAAAGATAAATCAATAATTATATTAAAGTAACTAAATATTCATATTAAAAGAAAATTAGTTAAATGGGTTAAAGCACTGGTTCTCAACCTCCCTAATGCTGCAACCCTTTAATATAGTTCCTATGGGTCGAGAACCACTGGGTTAAAGAAACAAAAACCATGGATGGCGCCTGTGGCTCAAAGGAGTAAGGCACTGGCCCCATAAGCCAGAGGTGGCAGGTTAAAACCCAGCCCCTGGCCAAAACAAAAAGAACTGAAAAAATAAAATAAAATAAAGAAAAAGAAACAAAAACCCCATTATGTGCTATTCACAAAAAATAACATCTAAAGTACAAAATACACAAAGGTCAAAAGCATGAAATAAAAGATATACCAAAGATATACCAACAAAAAGGCATACCATCAAACTCTAACAGCTGATATATTAACTATATTAATATTAAAAAATTTAAAGCAAAAAATATTACTAGAAATATAGGCCACTGGCTATGCACTGTAGCTAAGTGGTTAGGGTTCTGGCCACATACCCGGGCTAGTGGGTTCAAACCCAGACCAGGCCTGCTAAACAATTACAACAACAACAAAAATAGCCAGGCATTGTGGCAGGCACCTGTAGTCCCAGCTACTTGGGAGGCTGAGGCAAAAGAATTGGTTAAGCCCAAGAATTTGGGGTTGCTGTGAGCTGTGATGCCACAGCATTCTACCAAGGGCAGCATAGTGAGACTCTGTTTCAAAAAAAAAGAAAGAAATTTAGGCCACTTTATCACCTTAAAAAGTTCAATTCACAGGTGGCGCCTATGGCTCAGTGAGTAGGGCACTGGTCCCATATACCGAGGGTGGTGGGTTCAAACCCGGCCCTGGCCAAACTGCAACAAAACAATAGCCAGGCATTGTGGCAGGTGCCTTTGGTCCCAGCTACTTGGGAGGCTGAGGCAAGAGAATCACCTAAGCCCAAGAGCTGGAGGTTGCTGTGAGCTATGACACCACAGCACTCTACTAAGGGCAATAAAATAAGACTCTGTCTCTTAAAAAAAAAAAAGAAAGAAAAAGTTCAATTCACCCAGAAGTTAAAACAATTCTAAATCTCACCCTTTACTGTTAAATTCCCATAGAATCAGATGACCAGAGCCCGTAGCTCTCCCCCTCCCATTCCGCTCAGTGCCAGCTCAAGGGAAAGCACAGAGGCCTGGTGGGATCTGGCTGCTTTCTTCAGCCACACCCTCTGGTGGTCTTCCTCCAAAAGGAATGTTTGCCTTCAGTGCCACCTAAGTTACGTTAATCCTACCCCCATCCCTTTCGAAATTTCTCGACATCAACCTTCAAAACGTCAGTAAGATACGTGAGTGTCAAGCCCATTTCCATCCCTTCAAAATTCAGAACCAAGCCTAACAGCTGCCCCTGTGCCATTTCCCAAGACTAAGCAGTTCCTACATTGCTGTTGCCAGTTGTGGACAAGAGCAGAGATTTGGTGTATGGTAGGGGAGGTGGACAGACAGAAAAAGAAAGAAGAAAAAACAAGAAATTCTCTGTGGTTTGTTTTGCCAGTATACTGGTCACTCCATGCTAAACCTTTAGAGATTAGAGCTTATGAAATTAAGTAAAAGTGAACTCCATTAAATCCACGGCTTACAGAAACTCAAGATCTTGGCAACTTACTTGGAGGCTGTTGTTGGTCTTCTTTTATCCTGAGGGGCCCAAGGAAAAGCAACCACCTGACAACTACTTCTCACCAAAACCTTGTTTGCCTCTGCCTGTTAATTCCGGGGGCTCGGTTAATCTTCACTACCTAAGAAAAGTATCAAAAAAAAAAATCCAAAAAAATAATGATCCCTTGTGTCTGTTTGGTTTCCTGGAAGATCAAAAGGACTTGATCTTCCTTAGAGAACAAAACAATCCATTGGTTCTCACTAAAGGAGTAGAAGGGCAAGGCAGGGAAGCAGGGGGGCTAATGCTTTGTAACAGCAAAACACTGTTACATCCTTAAAAGGCCCATGCACCATGGACAGCTCTGCCATTTTGAGTTTAGGTATCTCTGACCCCAGCAAAGGTCTGCTCTTTCCCGATGTATTCTGCTCACAATGTTTGAAACTGAGTATGCACACTTAAAGAGGTTCTCCTTCCCTCAAGGAAATACTTTTCTCCCCTGTCAAGACAAGGCTTGTTCAGGCTTCAGTCTCAGTCAAACCTGCCCTGACCCCAACATGAACCCTTCCTTCTTCTTACTAAACAAGCGAGGGGCCCATTCCCACCATACCATCTGCTGCAGCTGTACCGCCACAATTTAAGCCAGCTGCTGCCAGTCTTCCCACCCAGCACTGTAACTCCAAATTCCAGGCTCCCTGTTTACCCTCACTCAGCCCCAGCAGTAAACAGCAATACTTAGGAATGTAAGGTGAGGTTTAGGTGGCATTAGACTGGTATTAAGCTCAACTCCTGCCCTACCACTCAGCGCTCCTGCACGCACATTTTCCAACCAAGAGAACTATAGGCAAGAGATAGTAACCAATAAGAAAATTACCCCTTTATTAACAGCCAAATCCTCATCTAACAATTCCAATGCGGAGGTCCTTTAGAAGTTAGAAGAATGTGACTTAGTTCTGGGGACCTAAATGGAACTTCCCACACCCTCCGCTAAACCTAAAATACCAACATGAGCAGAGAAAACAGAAAATGGAATTATGTCACCAATTAGCTGTAGACCTGGAAAGGGGAAAAAGAAAGAGACACAGACAGATCTTGTCTAGACAGCTCAAAACAACAATTCAGAACCCAAAAGAAGAGAAAGATACCTAGCCTGTTCTAAACAGACAGGACCTGCTTGGGTGTGCTTACCAGCTAAAGATAGGAAGTACAAATAGGACGCCACACATTACTTACTGACATTTAAAGCACAGTACCTGCTTTCTTATTCTGGGCTATTGTAAAATAGTACTGAAGACTTGGAGACATATAAACAACAAGCCTGTCATTGTATTATCTATTACAGCATAACAAATTATCTACCTTCTCACAGTTCTGGAGGCTGGCAGTTCAAGGTCAGGGAACAGCATGGTCAGGTTCTGGGGAGGGCCCTTTTCCAAGCTGCAAACTGCTGGCTTCACACTGTAATCTCATTGTAACAGAAGGGACACACAGCTCCCTCTGGTTTGTTTTTAAGGGCAGTAATCTCATTCCCTCCTCATGAACTAACTGCCTCGAAAAAGGCCCTACCTTTTAATATCATCACCTTGGGGTTTATGATTTCAACATAGGGATTTGGGAGAAACACTAAACATTCAGTCCATAACACCTGCCCCTGCCCATGAAATACAGAGTCCAGTGAATGCCTTGGGGCTTAGTGTACCAACCTTTCCTCCTTTGAGTAAGAGGCACTTAGAGACAAACACAGGGCAGAAAGTATAGAAAAACAGACTTATACCAACACATGTGCCACTCACAAAGACATACACACAGGCGGCACCTGTGGCTCAAAGGAGTAGGGTGCCGGCCCCATGTGCCAGAGGTGGCAGGTTCAAATCCAGCCCTGGCCAAAAACTGTGCAAATAAAAAAAAAAAGACATACACACACTGGATATCTATCTAGGCTTGAACATAGGGCAAAGCTTAATTTCAGGGGAAACATGAGGACACCATCACAGGTAAACAAATAATTTCATAGGAGTAGAAGCCAAAACACAAAATCAACTCTGCTGACTAAATCAGGGCCACGACTACCATGAGTTAAGTGAGGCACCCAGGGCCTCCTTACATTTTGTGCCTTAAGTGTCTCACTTTCCTCACCCTAGTCCTGGTCTGGGGTAAGAATAAGGTGACCAGATTTTAACATTGGTAAAGCGGGACACCACTGGTGGGGGGGGGAGGGGGCGGAGCCTGACAACAATGCAAACTTTGATAAGCAGTTCTCAATAATCAGTTCTCAACAGTTATTTGTTATTATTAAAGTTTAACATTATAAAATTAACAAAAATAATAGAAAATACATATCCTGGCAAAACAGCCACATGGCAGCTGAAAACCATATATTCCCTTCCTGTTCTCCCGTGTTCCCTAGCTTGTCGTGCATTCTTTACAAAAATCAGGACTTTCTAAAAATGCCACAGGACATGGGACAAATTGTTAAAAATCGGGACTGTCCTGCCCAAAGTGGGACTTCTGGTCACCTTAGGTAAGAAGCAGTGTGACTCTGAAGACAGTGAATGCAAAGAAGCCCAAAAATCCATGTTTAACTAACTCAGTGGAAAACGGATCAACTCAGCAGTCCTCACTAGATAACAAGAACCAGCTCTAAGAAAGTGAGTGCATTCTACTGCATTCTACTGTGTCCAATAATTAAGCATATTGCTGGAATATCAAATTGTTTATTTCAAGCCTGTCATTATATTATCTATTACAGCATAACAAATTATCTAAAAATTAGTAGTTCAAAAACAACACCATTTATTATCACACAGTTACATTCGGGTTACAGATACAGGCATGAGTTAGCTGGGTCCTTGGGTTTAGGTTCTCCCACAGGCTGCAATCAAGATGTTGACTAGGGCTGTAGTCATCCAAACCTCCCCTGGTGTTTTGAACAATATATTCACTGCTCTATAAAAAGAAATAATTAATTTGGGACTAGCAAGAAGGGAGTCTCTCCTGATAGTCATCAAGTTTTTTCTAAAACAACCTCAAAAAGCAATTGAGTGCTGGGTCTTAATACATGGTGCAAAAATAAAAAATAATTTTAAAAAAGTAATTGAGCATGTTATCCGATTACTGTCCACTAAAACATTAATTAGGCCAAACCTTAAACTGCATGTGACTCACTCTGGACATCTTGTTAAAAGTGCTGCTTTGATTTAGAAGTTCTGGGATGAGGTCTGGAATCCAGAATTTCTAGCAATCTCCCACATGATTCTGATGCTACAAGTTCTCAGACCATGTCTGGAATACAAACAACTGCAGACCCCAGGCTGTCGGCAAGCCAGGAAGAGTGCTTTCAATAAGAATTCGACCATGCTGACACTCTAATCCCCAACCTCCAGTTCCCAGAACTGTGAGAAATACATGTTTTTTAAAACACTCAAGTCCATTATCTTTGTTATGGCAGCCCAAGTTAATACAGTCCCAACTACACAATGTTTGTTCATTGAATAACTAAATGGATGAATTAATGAACGAATGAATGAACAAGTGAATAACGTGCCTTTGGCCTTCACAGAGACGATTAAACCGCTCTGTGCCAGAGATGACATCTGGAAAGCGAGTCTCTTAGCTGCTGCTTGTGCCCATCTCTTGTCACCCGATCATTTCTTCCCAGGTTTTAATCTTGGATTCTGTGATGGGTAGATATACTAAACCCTGGTAGTACTGACATTTGGGGTCTGATGATTCTTTGTTGTAAGAAGCTTTCTTGTGCATTGCATAATATAATAATATAAAAGAGGCTAGCAGCATTGCCAGCCTCTTTTCAATAGATGCCAGCACCTGCTCCCTCAAGTTATGACAACCAAAAATGTCTCTAGGCATTGTCACAGGTTCCCGGGATCAAACTCTCTCCCAGTTGTTACAGATGATTCATCAGTCAGGGTAGAGTCAGGAGACAGAAACCACACTAGGTGCTCAAACATAAAATGTAATGTAAGTAATTGATACCTAAAGTATAAAGCTATTAGGATACTGAAATTATTTAAAAGAACTCTGAAGTATCATAGAGATAGTAACTATAGAAAGTTGGAGAGAATTTTGCAATAAAGAAAGTTCGTATAGGCTCGGCGCCTGTGGCTCAACGGGCTAAGGCGCCAGCCACGTACACCTAAGGTGGTGGGTTCGAATCCCCAGCCTAGACCCACCAAACAACAATGATGGCTGCAACCAAAAAATAGCCAGGCGTTGTGGCTGGCGCCTGTGGTCCCAGCTACTTGGGAGGCAGAGGCAAGAGACTCGCTTGAGACCAGGAGTTGGAGGTTGCTGTGAGCTGTAATGCCACGGCACTCTACCCAGGGGGACAGCTTGAGGCTCTGTCTCAAAAAAAAAAGAATCAACTATTTCTTCTCTCTCTCTCTCTTTTTTTTTCCCAAATCATTTATCTTCAGGCTAGGCACAGTGGCTCATGCCTGTAATCCTAGCACTCTGGAAGGCTGAGGTGAGTGGATTGCCTGAGCTTATGAGTTTGATACCAGCCAGAGCCTTTCTTTATTGGAAGGTGATAGAGTGCTGTAGCATCACAGCTCACAGTAACCTTGAACTCTTGGGCTTAAGTGATTCTCCTGCCTCAGTCTCCCAAGTAGCTAGGACTACAGGTGCCTGCCACGATGGCCGGCTATTTTTTTGAGACAGGGGGTCTTGCTCAGGCTGGTCTTGAACTTGTGAGCTCAGGCAATCCACCAGCTTTGGCCTCCCATGTGTTGGGATTACAGGTGTGAGCCACTGCACCCAAACTAGAATTAAGTTTTTTTTTTTTTTTTTTTTTAGACAGAGTCTCACTACATCACCCTGGGTATAGTGCCATGGTGTCACAGCTCACAGCAACCTCAAACTCCTGGTTGCAAGTGATTCTCTTGCCTCAGCCTCCCAAGTAGCTGGGACTACCGGTGCCCACTATGATGTCTGGCTATTTTTTGTTGCAGTTGTCATTGTTGTTTAGCTGGCGGGGGCTGGGTTCTAACCTGCCAGCCTTGGTGTATGTGGCTGGTGCCATAACCACTGTGCTACAGGTTCCGACCCCAAATTAAAAAACTTTTATTGGAAGGTGATGGAGTGGGTGGATGGGGTGGGCTCATGGAATGGACATGAACCTGTGGGGACATGCTTTGAAAACAGACATGAACCCATGCACAGCAGCAGAAACTTAGCATGTGCTACTGCAGGATACCACAGTATAAATCTATTCTCAAGTCTTTCTGTTATTGGTTCAGATGCATAATTCCTGTTAGGAATGTCTGATTTGCAAGTTCAGGTCAGTAGGTTTCACCTGGGCTGGCAGGAGGCAGGAAGACCATCTTGCTTTGGCTTCTGTCATGAGAATCAGAGTCCCACCTCCTACCAAGAATTACACAATGAAAGAGTCTCCGAAACTAGAAAGAATATTTAGCTGTTTGATAGCAAAGAATATCCCACTCTGCCTCCCAGGTAATTGGGACTACAGGCCTGTGCTACCACACCAGCTGATTTTTCTTATTTCTTGTAGATGAGGTCTTGCTATGTTGCCCAAGTTGGTCTTGAGCTTCTGGCCTAAAGATGATCTCTTAAGATTATCCCACCCTTGGCCTCCCAAAGTGCTAAGATTATAGGTGTGAGCCGCTGGGCCCAGCTCTTAAATCAAGTTAAGTATAAATTGTGATTTCATTGGCTTGTCACCTATAGCTCAGCAGCTAGGGCGCTAGCTATATACACTGGAGCTGGCAGGTTCCAATCCAGCCCGGGCCTGCCAAACAACCATGACAACTACAACCAAAAAATAGCCAGGCATTATGGCAGGCGCCTGTAGTCCCAGCTACTTAGGAGGCTAAGACAAGAGTTAAGCCCAAGAGTTTGTGGTTGCTGTGAGCTGTGACTCCACCAAGTGCGACATAGTGAAACTCTATCTCAAAAAAAAAAAAAATTGTGGAAACAAGATGGCGGGCTCACGGTGAGGCACTGTCAAGCCCATCCTCTACCAGATCCTGTGCATAATGAAGAAACACATGATCAAGTGCTGAAAACCAGGTTAGCAGAAAAAAGTGAACGGCTTGAACAAGGACCCACGATAGAACAACTTAGCAAAATGTTCTTTACTAGTAAGCACTGTTGGTATCCTCGTGGACGGTATCACACTCGTCGTAAGAAACTGAATCCTCCAAAGGACAGACAATACTGAGGTTTTCCAGGGAATTGGAGAGAAGTGTGCCTCATATGCCATTTGAGAAAATGAAATCTGGTATATTCATTGGTATGTTATATAGTAAAATAGTAATAATAAAATGCCTTTTCATATTAAAAAATGGTGATTTCATCTGTTTCATAAGCTTTTGGCTTATTGTGACTCTGGTACAGCCATTCCATCAGTCTACATAACTTTATGGACCCAACTCTATAGGATAGGTTCTTATCAGAGTACTTTCAGTATTTAAGATTTGAGTGGTAATCAGGTAAATCCTATTCTTGTTCAGAATAGGAAAATAGTTTTTTAATGTGATGTTGTTAAAAAAACAAATCAAAACAAACAAACCAACCATGCTGGAAGTACAGTGCTTAAACCCTGTTTATTTTGACCAAAGTACAGAGATGATGTTTTGTTATTTTATTTTTTGAAACAGAGTCTCACAGCTTGGCGCCTATAGCTCAACCGGCTAAGGCGCCAGCCACGTACACGTAAGGTGGCAGGTTCGAATCCCCAGCCTGGACCCGCCAAACAACAATGACGGCTGCAACCAAAAAATAGCCGGGCGTTGTGGTGGGCGCCTGTGGTCCCAGCTACTTGGGAGGCGGAGGCAGGAGACTTGCTAGAGCCCAGGAGTTTGAGGTTGCTGTGAGCTGTAATGCCACGGCACTCTACCCAGGGGGACAGCTTAAGGCTCTGTCTCAAAAAAAAAAAAAAAAAGAAACAGAGTCTCACTATGTCGTTCTCCGTAGAGTGCCATGGCATCATAGCTCACAGCAATCTCCAACTCTTGGACTTAAGTGATTCTCTTGCCTGGGACTAGAGGTGCTGGGACTAGAGGTGCCTGCCACAGTGCCTGGCTATTTTTTTGTTGTCATTGTTGCTTAGCAGGCCCAGGCGTGTTCAAACCTACCAGCCCCAGGGTATGTGGCCAGCGCCTTACCCACTGAGCTGCGGGTGCCAAGCCTGATGTTTTGTATTTTAAGACAGCAGTTTTATAAAGCCCATTTGAGGTTTGGCACTGTTAGCTCAGTGGCTAGAGTGCCGGCTACATACACTGAGGCTGGCAGGTTCACAGCCAGCCTGGGTCTGCCAAACGACGAGAACTACAACCAAAAAATAGCCGGGCCTTGTGGTTGGCACTTGTAGTCCCAGCTAATTGGGAGGCTGAGGCAAGAGAATCACTTAAACCCAAGAGTTTGAGGTTGCTGTGAGCTGTGATGCAACAGCACTCAGCCCTCTTTTGAGAGTGACAAAGTGAGACTATCTAAAAAAATGGAAACAAAAAAAAAAAAAATCAAACCCATTTGAATTTTTTTTTTTTTTTTTGAGGTTTTTGGCCGGGGCTGGGTTTGAACCTGCCACCTCCTGTGGCTACTCCTTTGAGCCACAGGTCCTGCCCTTGAATTAATTTTTGATGTAGCTACTTTTCTTACAGCAAGTATTTCATGACTGCTTTAACAAAGAAACTGAACAAAGGTTACCTTAAGAAGTTAATGTTTTCATGAATACAGCAGAAAGGAACATTTGAAGTCACGTTAAAACTATTTTTATTGCCAATGTTGCAACTTTACATTTGGTTCTGTGATACATGGCCCTTGTGCCAGGTTATTGGATACATGAGAAAGCTACTCTAATTCCTTTAGCCATTTATCTTCTTCAGATGCAGATTGGCCACTCACCTTTATAGTAGGTTTAGACAAAAACATTTATTGACTATTTCAAAACAGTTGAAGAAAAGCATCTTCCACCACTGAGGCTATTCAAAAGAACTTTTAAGCTCTAAAGGCGTTACCAGAGACATTTTGAGCAACAATAGCTCCATTTTCTCATCAGATAGAAATGTGTCTTTTATATATATATACATGCATATTATCTTTTTGAGACAAAATCTTACTGTCACCCAGGCTACAGTGCCATGGCCTCAGTGTAGCCCATAGCAACCTCAGGTTCCTGGACTCAAGCAAACCTTCTGCCTGAGCTTTGTGAATAGCTACAACTACAGGACCCCACCACAATGCCCAGCTAGTTTTTCTGTTTTTACTTTTTTATTCTGTTGCCCTGGGTAGAGTGCCCCACCATCACCTAGCTCACAGCAATCTCAAGCTTTTGGGCTCAAGTGATACTCATGCCTCAGCTTCCCACGTAGCTGGGACTACAGGCACCTGCTGCAATGCCATGCTAATTTTTCTATTTTCAGTAGATGGGGTCCTGCTCTTGCTCACCCTGGTCTCAAACTCATAAGCTAATTATTTTCTTTCTTTTTTTTGATATAGTTGTCATTGTGGTTTAGCTGGCCTGGGGCCAGATTTGAACCCGCCACCCTCAGTGTATGTGACTGGCACCATAACCGATGTGCTACGGGCGCCGAGCCTTATTTTTCTATTTCTAGTAGTCTCCCTTTGCTCAGGCTGACCTCAGGTGATCCTCCTGCCTTGGCCTCCTGGACTGCTAGGATTACAGGTTAGAGCCACCATGCCCAGCCAGAAATGGTATGTATTTCCTTTTTTTTTTTTTTTTTTTTAAGATACAGAGTCTCAGTATATCACCCTTCGTAGAGTGCTGACATCACAGCTCACAGAAACCTCCAACTCCTGGGCTTAGGCGATTCTCTTGCCTCAGCCTCCCAAGTAGCTGGGACTACAGGCACCCACCACAACGCCTGGCTATTTTGCTGTTGTTGTTGCAGTTTGGCCGGGGCCGGGTTCGAACCTGCCAGCCTTGGTATATGGGGCTGGTGCCCTACCCACTGAGCCACAGGCGCTGACCAGTATGCATTTCTTAAAAGTATTATGTTATAGGTACACCTCATGCATTAACTCCCTACCTTATTCATTATTTTAATATTCTGTACATAATTCATTTCGATACTTGAATAAAGACAACTTTCATTTCTGAATGTAGTTGTCAAGAATCTAAGCCCCATGAACTACAACCTGGATCTAGAATTTCACTGCAAATTAGCTTGTGATGTTGGACTCGTAAGTTTTGTTTTAGATCCTTGGTTTTAACAAAGCCCCAAACCAAAAAGCAAAAGGTAACACAGGATATAAATGGTGGCTAAAAGAAACTAAAGCCTGCATTTTCAAAAATAATTTAATGAAATTATGGAGAGACTCGGCGCTTGTAGCTTAGTGGCTAGGGCACCAGCCACATACACTGGAGCTGGTGGGTTCAAATCCAGCCTGATCCTGCCAAACAATGACAACTACAACCAAAAAATAAAATAGCCAGGTGTTGTGGCGGACACCTGTAGTCCCAGCTACTTGGGAGGCTGAGGCAAGAGAACTGCTTAAGCCCTAGAGTTGGAGACTGCTGTGAGCTGTGATGCCATAGCACTCTACTGAGGGTGACAAAGTGAGACTCTGTCTCAAAGCAAAAGAAAAAAAGAAATTATGGAAAGATAAAAACTGCCCTTGATCTGAAGAAAATGTACTTTCCAATTCAAATTTATCTTTCATGGATACACTTTTTGTAGTTTTCTAGAGCAGAAATGACACTACACTAACTGAAAAGTAAAATATACTTGATATGTCTGTATCAAAATTTAATACGTCTACATTTAAAATCCTAATGAGTATTTAAAAAAAAACATTTTAACAGTGGATCTGGCCGGTTGGTATGTGTAGGCAGGATTACCCACTAGCTTTACTTTAAGATGTAAAAGAAGGTGCTGATGAAGATTTTAGATAATTTTGCTAAAAAATAAATCTCCAAATTTGAATTTTTCTTATCCTACTTTGTCATCTTACACGTTTTTCTGAATAATAAAACAATAGAGCCTATCTTAAAGGTCTTAACATATAAAAAATGTATAGGTAAAATGTAAAAATATTTTATTAGAAATAACTGCAAGCATCTATTACTATAAAGAGGGGAAGATATCTAATTTTGATGTACCTGTGTCCTATATGAAAATAAAGACATACAAAAATACATTTACAGGACAATTTGATCATTACCATAAGTGCATGAGGTCTTTTTTTTTTTTTTTTTTTTTGAGACAGAGCCACAAGCTGTCCCCCTGGGTAGAGTGCCCTGGCATTACAGCTCACAGCAACCTCCAACTCCTGGGCTCAAGCGAGTCTCCTGCCTCCGCCTCCCAAGTAGCTGGGACCACAGGCACCCGCCACAACACCCGGCTATTTTTTGGTTGCAGCTGTCATTGTTGTTTGGCAGGTCCGGGCTGGCGATTTGAACCTGCTACCTTAGGTGTACGTGGCTGGCGCCTTAGCCAGTTGAGCTATAGGCGCCAAGCCACTTCTTTTTTTTTTTAAGAGACAGAGTCTCACTTTGTCGCCCTCAGTAGAGTGCTGTGGCGTCACAGCTCACAGCAACCTCCAGGTCTTGGGCTTAGGTGATTCTCTTGCCTCAGCCTCCCCAATAGCTGGGACTAGAGGTGCCTGCCACAACGCCTGGCTAATTTTTTTGTTTGAGTTTGGCTGGGGCTGGGTTTGAACCT
>CAUYTI010162794.1:0-15099 GCA_963575145.1 Galago senegalensis | reverse complement strand
ATTTTTGGTCGTCTGGGAATATACCTAATAAAGGAATTGCAGGGTCAAATGGCAGGTCTATTTTTAGTTCTCTAAGTGTTCTCCAGATGTCTTTCCAAAAGGAACATATTAGTTTACATTCCCACCAGCAGTGTAGGAATGTTCCCTTTTCTCCACATCCATGGTTAATAGCAATCTTAATGTGAAATGATAATCATTGTGGTTTTGATTTTCATTTCCCTAATTATTAGTGATGTCTAACATATTTTCATGTTCTTATTGGTGTCTGTATGTTGTCTTTGGAGAAATGTTTCTTTTGAAGTCTTTTAACCACTTTTCTTTTTTTTTTTTTTTTTTGAGACGGAGTCCCACTAGAGTGCTGTGGCATCACAGCTCACAGAAACCTCCAACTCTTGGGCTCAAGTGATTCTCTTGCCTTAGCCTCGTGAGTAGCTGGGACTACAGGTGCCCACTACAAGGCCTCCCAGAGTGCTGGGATTACCGACATGAGCCACTACACCCAGCCTTAACCACTTGTAATTGGGTTTTTATTATTTGCATCATCTTTCATTTTTTCTTATTTAGTCAGGCTCACAGCTTTGACAATTTAAAAAGTCTTCTTAAAAATTCAATTATCTTAAAAAATTGTTTTCCAGTCTCTATTTCATTTATTCTGCTTTTATCTTTATTGTTTTATTCCTTGTGCTAATGTGGGGTTCAGTTTTTTATTTTTCTAGTTCCTTTAAATGTAGAGTTAGTTTGTTTCTCTGAGGTCTTCTTTTTCATTGGGAGTGTTTGTCACTATAGACTTCTCTTCTAGTACTGGAGTTGCTCCCTCTTGTAGGTTTGGGTGGTTATGCTTTTGTTAGTGTCTGAAGACATTTTCTAATTTCTTTTTTTGATTTCTTCTTTGGCCCATTGGTTATTCAGGAGTGTATTAGTGTATTGTTTAATTTCCACATATATAGTAATTTACCAATTTTCCCCTCTGTTGATTTCTAGTTTTATTCTATTGAGTTGGAAAAGATACTTGGTATGATTTCGGTCTTTTAAAATTTGTTAAGACTTGTTTGGTGACTTAACGTGTGGTCGTTTCTAGAAGATATTCTGTGTGCATGCGAGGAGAGCATGCGTTCTGCTGTCGTTGGTGGAATGTTGTGTGTACATCTGTTGGGCCCTTTTGGTCTGTCGTGCTGTCCCACGTCCACTAACTGCTTGCGAGTTGACTGTGTCTGGATGCTGACCATTATCGCTGCTACTTCTTCCTTTAGTCAGTGTTTGTTTTATGTATTGAGGTGCTCTGATATTGGATGAATATATCCTTTAATTGTTAAATCTTCCTGGAATTGGCACTTTGATAGCTTTTTTTTTCTTGTGACAATTTTTGACATTATATTTATTTTGTCTAATAGAAGTATAGCCATTTCTGCTCTCTTTTGGTTACCATTTTCGTACAATGTTTTATACCATCTTTTTACTTTTAGCATATGGGTCCTTGAATCTAAAGTGAGTCTCTAGGAGATAGCATATAGTTGGATTTATTTTTTTAAAGAAAATCCATTTAGTGACTCTATTTTTTGGTTGGGGAGTTTAATCCACTTATATTTAAAGTAATTAATGATAGGGAAGAACTTAGTATTGCCATTTTGTTAATTGTTTTCTGTTTGTCCCTTAGTTCTTTTCAACATTTTTTCTTTGTCTTTTGCTGATTTATAAAAAAATTGATGTTCTTTATTTCTTCTCTTTTTTCTTTGGGTTTTTCATTTGTGTTATAATAGATCTAATCTAAGATATCTTTTAATACTTTATTTTAAACTAAAACCAACTTAACTTCAGCTATATAAAAAGTCTACACATTTACTTCTCTCTTATTTTAACTTAGTGATGTCTTAATTTATATCTTTTATATTGTTTATTTATTAACATTTTAGATCACAATTTTGTCTTTTAATTTTTTTTTTTTTTGAGACAGAGTCTTATTTTATTGTCCTTGGTAGGGTGCTGTGGCATCACAGCTCACAGCAACCTCCAACTCCTGGTCTTAGGTGATTCTCTTGCCTCCGCCTCCCAAGTAGCTGGGACTACAGGCACCCGCCACAATGCCTGGCCATTTTTTTGTTGCAGTTTGGCCAGGGCCAGGTTTGAACCTACCACCTTTGGTACATGGGTCTGGTGCCCACTCACTGAGCCACAGGCGCACCCTGACTTTTAATTTTTATACTAGAATTAAGTGATTTATATATCACTGTGATAGTATTAGAGTATCCTATATTTATTTACATATTTATATTTACCAGCAATTTTTATCATTTTGAAATTCTCTTTGTTTTCACTTTTGACAATTTGGTCACAATGTGTTTCAGTGTATATTACTTTGCATTTATTTTATTTGGCATCTGTTTGGTGTCCTGGTTCTGGATATCTGTTTCTTTTTCCAGATTTGGGAAGTTCTCTGCTGTTATTATTATTTTTGAATATGCTTTATGCTCCTTTCTCTTTTCTGGGACTCTCATAATACCCATCTTGGTCTACTGCTGATGGACTTACCTTTTCCTTCTTTCGTCTTATTATTCTGACTATATACGGTTCCAACGGCCTGTCACTGAGCTTGCTGACCTTATTTTCCACTTGATTTGTCTGCTGTTGCATTGCTCTGGTGAATTCGTCAGTGTAGCTATAGTGTTCCTCATTTTTAAGATAACTGGTACTTTTAGAATATATTCTGTTTCTTGGAAAAGTCTCAGTCTGTTCACGCAGGTTCTCTGTGACCTTGTTGCACTCCTGTATGACGGTAATTTTGGATTTGTGCTCAGGTAATCTATCCATTTTGTTAGGATAGATTTTTGGAGATTTATTTTGTTCATTTGTTTGGGATATATTTCTCTGTTTCTTCATTTTCTTTCATCCTTTGTGTTGGTATCCACATGTTAGAAAACCAGCCACCTTTCCCAGTCTTCATGAATGCCGTTAATACACGAGAAGACCCTCCTCCCTGGTCAGCCTGTCCAGGGGTTCTGGGGGCTGGTCAAGCTTCTGTGCTGGTGGAAACTGCTGTCTTTATTCTTAGTGTCCAGAGTTTGCCAGTTTCTGTCAACACTCTGAGACAGAGTCCATTCTCTTAGGCAGCCTCTGGAAAAGTTGAAATGTTGATTGTGTAGTCCAACTCTTTCCCTTCCCTAAGGAGAAGCTGGAGTGAGAGAGTTTTTTTTTCTTTTTTACTTTTTCCCCCTGCCCACTCTGCATGGTGTGTATGTGTGGGAGGGTATGTGAGTGCTGCATGCTAGTCCAAACCATTGTCTTTTGTTCTCAGTGGTCCCAGGCATCCAGAGGACACTGGTTCTATCAACACTCTGAGACTTGAGAGACAGAATTCAGTCTCCTGAAAAGCTCCTAAAATGGCGGTGCATAGAACATGAGGTCCAACCCCTTCCATCTCAGAGAGGAGCTGAGAGCCAGAGCTTTTCTTCTGACTCTTTAGCACCATGCTAGGAGTAGGACTTCTGGTGAGAGGAAGCTTGGTATTTTGCTTCTGGCTTCCATCTGGCTCATTTGCACTTGCCTAGGGTTCAAGAATCTCTCAACTAGTTTCTGCATTTATCATAAATGGAATTTGTTTGTATGTTGCTGTTGACTGGTATGTCTGTGTGGGCCAGCAGGAAGGAGAGTCTAGTGACTCCTGTTATACCATCTCCCTGGTGGCCTGCTCTCATCTGTACCACAATCCTCTTAGCCTAGGATCACATCCTCCCTTTCAAACAGGAGACCGACATGGAAAGGTTGAGAAGCTTGCTCACATCTGCATTCACATTGTGAATAAGGGGAGAGAAATTATAATGCTTGCTTTCTTTGCTTCTTGTGACCCACCTTCCTCTTTGAAATGGCAGTGTTGTTATACAACATTATCTCAAGGGACTATTTGGGGAAAAAAAGACTTTTTTGGTAAGAGAATTCTCTCAATCTAAATGAGAGGAGTTATATGTGAACACTCAGTGGACAGTTTGGTTGTTTGTATCTATCTTTAGAGGAAATTTTATAAAATAGAGATATTATTGGCTTTGGAGTCTGGCAGAGCTTGTTTCCATTCCAAGTGTGGGACTTTGGTATCTTGACTTTTCAAGTCTATCCTCTCATCTGTGAAATGTAAGTATAATAAGTATCTTATGAAGCTCTATGATAGTTAAGTAAAACCAAGTCTTAGTGTCCTTCCCAGGCCTGCCTGGCCCAGATGCAATGTTGATGTTTTCTGTGGTCCTGGGGGTCTTCTGCTTTCAGAGTTGAGGGCAATGGGAAACCCCACATCCCTGGGGATGAGTGAGGCCCTCGTTAGTCACCTTTTGTACCAGAATTACATATGAGTTGGCACTAGCACTCTCAAAAAGGGAGAAGGAGGTGTCTATGATTCCCTTTTAAGGTGAGAACCCAGAGGCAAGGGGTTAATGAATGAGCCCCGGTGGCACAAGTGGATTTCACGTGGGACTGTCAGTGCTCAGGCCTTCTGTTACAGTCCTGAGCCTTTCATTGCCCTGTTTTGACATCTGTGTAAACATCCCTCTGCCTTCTTAGTTCTCTCCTGCCTCCCTAGAAAGTGCTACCAGAATGTTCTGGGGCTGGGCAGTCAGAGGTCCTGGGGTGCAATATAGGCTTCATGACTAGATGTGTGATCCCAGGTGGTATTGTTCACAGGGCTCACCTCTGGTCACAAAGGAGCCTTGTGGAGTTCTACAGGTTAGAGACACATGTGTATTCTGGTCCCTTTGGGAAAGGCAGCACCTGGAATTAGCACCTGCTCCTCTCCCTGTCCTCCTAAGGTTGGTTCTCCACTTAATAGCTATGTGACCTTACCCTCTTTCTGCCTTAGTTTTCTAATCTCTAAGGTGAGAATAATAAATGAATCTGCCTCATATGACTGTGGGTAGAATTAAATGAGTTAGCAAAGGAACCATGCTTGGTATACTGTCCAGGTCTGTGCTCTGGAAGTGTTAGCTGCTGCTGAAACTTCTTCTTGCCTGCCCCTAAAAAGTAATTTCAAAGAAATAGCTAAAGTAGTTCAGAGAATTTCTGTGTATTTGTCACCTATATTCTCCAAATATTAGTAATACCTCTGAAATTATTTAGCCAGGAAACTAACACTGATATAATTTCTATTAACTAACTTATAGACCATATTCAGATTTTGATAGTTGTCCTGACAAATGTCCATTTTCCAGGTCAGGACTCAGCCACAGACCACATGGTGCATTTAGTTGTTAGGGCTCCTTAATCTGGGGCAGTTCCTCAGTCTAAGTCTTTTGTGGTCTTAATACTTTTGAAGAACACCTGCCAGTTATTATTATTATTTTTTAATGTCCCTCAGTCTAGAGTTGTCTGGTATTGCCCCATGATTAAACAGAGGCTATATATTTTTGACACAAATAGGTTAGAGAGAATTTGCCCTTCACTGGGCCTCACACCTGCGGGCACCTGATGTTGTGATGCCTCATTTCTGGAGATGGGAGCTGGTCATGTGGTCAAGTGGCACCTGCCAGTTTGCTCCACTGACAAGTTTCTAGTTTTCCTTTTGTGTTTAATAAATACCTGTGAGAGGTACTTTGAGATTATGTAAGTACCCTGTTTGTTATTTTCCTTTTATTCACAAACTTTAGTATCTGGTCATCATTTTTACCTTTAGCAGTTACTATATAGAGTCTGCCAAATGGTGACTTCTCATGTTTCCATCACTCTTCCTGCATTTGTGGGAATTCTGCTGTAGGAAAGAGTTGTCTCTTCCTCCCTTTTACTCACTGATAGGAGGTCCATGGGCATTTGTTTTATTCTATGGATTAGAGTCTGTTATTATCATTATTCATTTTATTGCTCAAATTATCTGTGACTCACTTTTGAGCAGAAGATTTTCCTGTGTTTCCTTCCAAATAAGAGAAAGAGCTATGGCTTTTTGTTCTGTTTTATGTTGTTTTGTTTTTGGATTTTTGAGAGAATACTGTGTAATGAGATAAGTTTGCATGTTCTTTAAACTTGCTACAGTGATCTTGAATTAGAATTATAAACCTTTGAGGCCTGGCACAGTGGCTCATGCCTGTAATCCTAGCACTCTGGGAGGCTGAGGCAGGTAGACTGCCTGAGCTCACAGGTTCAAGACCAGCCAGAGCGAGACCTTGTCTCTAAAAGTAGCCAGGCATTGTGGCAGGTGCCTATAGTTCCAGCTACTCAGGAGGCTGAGGCAAGAGAATCACTTGAGCCCAAGAGTTTGAGGTTGCTATGAGCTATGAAGCCATGGCGCTCTACTGAAGGTAACAAAGTGAGACTGTCTCAAAAAAAAAAAAAGAAAAAACACCAAAAAACAACTATAATATATAAACCTTTGAGCTGGAATGAAGAAATCTCATCTTTTTTTTTAAATTAAATCATAGCTGTGTACATGAATGGAATCATGGGGTACAATGTGCTGGTTTTACATACAATTTGAAATGCTTTCATCAAACTGGTCAACATAGCCTTCACAGCATTTTCTAGTTATTGTGTTAAGACATTTATATTCTACACTTAGTAAATTTCACATGTACCCTTGTAAGATGCACTGTAGATGTGGTCCCACCAATCACCCTCCCTCCACTCATCCTCCCCCCACCCCTCCCTCTCCCCTTTCTTTCCCCTTCTTCTGGGGCTATAATTGGGTTATAGCTTTCATAAGAACGCTATAAATTGGTTTCATAGTAAGACTAAGTACATTGGATACTTTTTCTAACATTCTTGAGATACTTTGCTAAGAAGAATATGTTCCAGCTCCATACATATGAAATCTCACTTTTCTTGCCAAGCCTTGGCTCTTGGCCTGTTCCACCATCCACCACAGGTGGGTCACCTCACTGGCCCTGGCTAGTCTACCCTCCTGAGTCGCTTGTGCTGCCACTTCCACTGCTGGGGAGAAGTGGCAAATGGAGAACATTTCCTTCTCCCCACTCTTCCTCCTCCTCTCTCTGGTCCTCTTACCCTGATTATAATGGAATGAAATATGGTGGATGCATTTGGATCGGAAACACATTTAAACTCCTGCTGTGATCTTATGTGAGAATTAAAAATATTGAGTCACTAATAATGATGAGTTTAGATGTGTGCCCTTCTCATTAGGTCCTCTCTGCATATGCTTACCCAGAAGTAGCTCACAACTAGAAATAATATCTCTGTCTCAAGTGGAGAAGCAACCATTCTAATTAAGCGTCTTTAAATAATTATTAATGTCCTTTATGGGCCATTTAGTATAAATCTCTGGGGAACAAAATATTACCCTTTCCAAGAATTTGCTTTATGTTTGCTATTTATCTTAAGTTCTTAAAGGCAAAAACAAAACAAAACATTTCATTCTATGGGTGCGATGGTGTGGGAAGCAGTGAGCCATTTCTCACAGGTGTGAGCAGGGTGTTTGGTGCACCTGTCACGTACAGCGTCCTGTGCTTGCTTGTCAGGAAAGAGAGTGGGGCAATGAGAATCAGAGACATGGAGATTTTAATGCTTCTGAATCCAACATGGGGGCAGGTGTTCGGATGTACCCATGTGAAAAATAACCAACTGACGGCACGGGGCTTGCAAGAACAGCCAGGGCCCTGGTCCAGCATTGCACACTGATCTGTCCATCCTGGTGGGTCACACTCAGGTGCTCTTGGGCTCTTTCTGCCATAGGCTCTCTGCCCCTCAGGTCTGATGGCTGTGGGAGAGGAAGATGAATGTTGACATCTCTTTTGTTAACATCTGGGCATCTCCAGTGACTCACATAAGGAAAATGTCTGCAGGGACGCTCATCTTCCTTTTTAATTCCTAGCACAGAGCAGCCACAAAGGCTCTGTGTGTGAGATTGTGTCTTAATGGTTGAGTCTAAAAATAGCGATAAGGACTGCTTCAGTGACTTCTGTTCTGTCAGGTTGGAAGGCAGTGTCCAGAAGACATGGGAGAAATTAAGTGCCATGCTGAGAACAAGGGTGCACAGCACCTTCTCCCCGGCGTGCAGGGCTGTGTCGCCCCTGGCATCTGTGCTCTGTGAGGTGGGGGAATTCTGCCTCATCTGTGAGACTCACATTTGATCCCGCCTTCTTCCGTCCTCTTCCACCCCAGCTCCCTTTCCCTTTTTCTCCACCTCCATGGACATTTCTTGAGCATTTATTGTGCCCGTATGGGGTGTGTTGAGAGATCAGGAAGGGTGTGCTGAGTCTCTGTAAGAATCAGGGAGGGTCTGTGAGCCCCAGGGAGTCACAGGAAGGTGGTGCCTGCGGTAACAGAGGGAAATTCTTTTTATTTGGGGCTCAGTGGAAGGAAGGCCAATGGCTACCTTGGGGGGCAGTGGTGCCTGAGCTGGGAGTTGGGCTGGGTACCTTGCTTAGGCAGGGCATTCCAGGGAAAGGTGGCCAGAGCCTGTGCTGTGAGTTTATGTACCTCTAAGTTGTTATAGAGGCTAGAGGCTGGTGAGCAGAGTGGCTGCTTCCCTGAGCCCCTGTCTCCTCCTTTGTGAGAGTCAAAAGGGAGAACATGTGTTCCTTGCCCAGTGCACAGTAGGCCTGGCACAGAAATCAGTTCTCTGAGGGGGACCCAGGTCTCCTCATTCTCCAATCAGCGTAGCTCATGTGCATGTTCAGACCATACTCGCCACAGCTGAAATTGAAAATTCTCAAATTAATACTCTGAAAAGGAGTTTTTATTGATTTTTTTTATGACTTATGAATCACTGGAGGGATTCACACCCAGGCCGCCTGGACACGTGACTGTCCAGTATGAAAAGCAGAGATCTCTGCTGCCCGGGCCTCTCGCCAGCTCATTGCAGACCT
Source organism: Galago senegalensis (assembly GCA_963575145.1). NCBI lineage: Eukaryota > Metazoa > Chordata > Mammalia > Primates > Galagidae > Galago > Galago senegalensis. Next base: position 6,310 of record CAUYTI010162794.1, on the reverse strand, counting down.
GGGATCCCTGAGTTTTCCCAGCCCTGTTGATGTGCTCTGGGCTCATGCCCTTGGTATGTCACAGCCCTCCTCCTCTTCTGCAGTCATCCCCCAGCATGGGCAACTGTCACCTGGTATTTCAGGCAGCAGTTTTACCAGCACTTCCACTGTCTGCTCAGTGGCTGTCTGGTTTGGGGGTTGGGTTGCAACGGAATTGAAGGACGAAGTTTTCTCACTTGATCTTGGGCAAGTTTTCTGATGTGTATAATGAGGAAAAAAGCTAGCACCTCATAGTTATTCTGAGGGTACAGCACCTGTTTTGCTTGGACACGGGTGCTGGGTATGGCAGCTTGCTGTTCTTCTCTGATCCCCACCTGCAGGACACCCCAGGGTTTTGGTTGGTCAGGGGGTGCTACCACCCTTGTCTTGCAAGTAGGGTATTAGTTCTTTTTTTTTTTTTTTTTTGAGACGGAGCCTCAAGCTATCCCCCTGGGTAGAGTGCTGTGGCATTACAGCTCACAGCAACCTCCAACTCCTGGGCTCAAGAGAGTCTCCTGCCTCAGCCTCCCAAGTAGCTGGGACCACAGGCGCCCGCCACAATGCCCGGCCATTTTTTGGTTGTAGCCATCATTGTTGTTTGGTGGGCCCGGGCTAGGGATTCGAACCCACCACCTTAGGTGTATGTGGCTGGCGCCTTAGCCGCTTGAGCCACAGGTGCCGAGCCAGGGTATTAATTCTTAAGGATTGATAAGCAGAGTGGGAAGGATACATAGTTAGGAAACCTTCTGCCCACTTCCTTGGTTGCCAGGGAAATAATCTAAGGGCCTCTGAAAGAGGCCAGTTACCTTCACACTTGGTGAAAGATTTGACTGGGTACATCAGGTCTCACTGTGGACTCTTCCCCCCAGGAGACCATCAGTTCTGTGAGCCCTCCACAGTCCCACTACCAGGAGCCTAGTATCATGAGCATTAGCCTCTGAAAGCTGCTCCCTCAGGCAGTAGCAAGGCTGATTGGGAACTCATTGATTTTCCATTTAGGTCAGGAAGGTAGCATTTATTTTTTTAAATTGGATGATATGGCTCTCTTTGCCAAAGTTGTAGGAGCCTGGTGCATTAGAACAAATTCTGGCCCAGTAGTCCCTAGTCATAGATTTTGACCCAGCCCCACCTTCCTTTGGTCTTGTGTACTTAGGAAATTAACCTACATGGGTCTCAGTTTCTAGATCTGCAAAGTGAGAGGATTAGGTGAATGTTCTGTTAGAGTCCTAGCTATGAAGTAAAAGACATAAAGCCAACTCCATAATAGGGGAATTTTAGGCCTTCTCTGCAACCCAGCCTGTAGGTCTGCCGCTTTCTATCACACGCTCTCATTTTTGCCTTTTGGTAAACACTTCTGAAATTTCTGCTGTATTGCAGGCACGGAGGTTATAAAGATCCATAATGCCCACTTCCCGCCTTCAGAGAGAGGGATGATGCCAGCTAGTTGATTAGAACTAGGAGTGAGCAAGGTGCGTGCTTAGGACCCAAGCAAGAGTTTTGCCAGTGTTACTATTTATAGAAGACAGGGAGTCCTGAGCCCATGGGCTGTTCCCTTTCTGCTTGATCCTGTATGTCCACTGGCTTTGTGACTGTGTGCGAATCACTTGAGTTCTCTGAGCCTCAGTCTCCTCCTCTTTAAGGAGCACAACTTGGGAGTCAGAATTTGCATCTGGGATTTTTGCCAGAGCTACAGATGCCAACCTTTGCAAGCCTTGGTCTGCTTGTCTGTTGGGTGGAGCTCTTGGCCTCCATTTCATGGACAGCCTGGTGCTGGGCACAGTGCTGATGTCCAGGAATGTTGGCCCCTGACTCTCCTACCCCTCCTTCCCGGAGCTGTATAGAGGTGGGCTTTGAAGAGTCCATGACAGTTTTTTTCAGAGGTTCTAGTAAGATTGTATTTATCCCATGTAAGTGTTACAACATGGGAAGTGGAGTCATTGTCGTTATCTTTTTTGTGACAATTTATTGTGTTCTTTGTATACACCAGGCTCTGTTTTTACAGCAACCTTGTGAAGTCACAGTGGTTGGCCTCATCTTTTAGACAAAGAGATGGGCTTGCTCAGGGGCACACAGGTGTTAGAGTGGAGGTTGCAGGGAAAGCCAGATGTCTCCATCTCCAGAGGCAGCGTTTCCAGGAGGAGAATCTAGAGGGACTTCTCAATAGAGAGGCTTCCAGCCAGCCCAGCTTGTGCTGGGCTATTTGTGAAGATGCAGAGGCTGGTCTAGCTGTTGCTACACGTGTCCCTGGTCCTACTCTGGTAGGAGCCCGAGTCTTTGCTCGTCAGCACCTTCCCCTGGCTCTTGATGGCCATTGGCTTCCTGAACTCTCTTCCTACTCTGCTCTTCCTCAGCTGGGTGTGGAAGTGGTGTGCACCACTATTTGGGCTGGCATCTGAGTGGAGACCAACTTGGCTTTCTGCTAATGGTGGTAGAGCCAGCAGGGCTAGGCTCATGTACCCAGCAGCTCTGAAGAGTGCTGTGACACCCCAGCTCTGTCCCGGCACCAACTACTGAGGGTACAACCCCTGAGTCATCACTCCCATTGTTCTCTGTGTTTCTCCAGCAGAGGCTGGGCTGTGTGGGCATGCAGGAGTTAGGTGATGGCTGCCGAGCCCTCCAGGCTGCTCTTGTCCCTTTCTTTACACACCCTTTATCCCAGGGCATCCCTTGTTTCCTGCCCCTTCTCTCAGCCTCCCACGGGGAGCCTATGGGACCAGCTTTCCCCCCACACAGCTGCTCTGCCTGGCTCTCCACACGCCAGGTGGGCCTCCTCAGAGAGAGGCTTACAGACTTTTGCGTATGGATCCTCATTCTGACCTGCTGTTCTCAGCACATGAGGTGGATTGATTTGGTGTCCATGTGTTTCTGAAAGGTACCTCCCCTGAGGTGCCTGTGTGTGTTGGGGGGATGCAGTATGGGTGCCTTCCAGGACTCCTCACCCACAATTGGTCGTAAGAGTTGTGGCCCATGTGCAGCCATCTCTGCAGAAAAGAGCGAGGGCAGTTCACTGTGGGTAAAGCAGGAATCTTTCCAGGTTTTTCCCATCCATGTTCGTGTTCATCAGAACAAGCCTACAGAATAAGTAATATTTGTATGGTTTTACAGATGAAGAAAAACCTGAGTTCTAGCCACACCGGGAGCTTGTCTTTCCCTGGCATATGAGCATTGTTCCTCCATCTCACAGTGTAGGGGGGAGGCAGGCCTCACAGCCATCAGAGAGGGCTCAGATTATACGCCAAGCCCCCTGCTTGCTGGGCAGAGTTCCGCATGTGGTGGAGCTTGCTACGCACTGCCTGGGGCAGTAAGGAGTGGAGGACTCCGCTGCATAGTGGAGTCCATGGCAGGGGTGCTGGTCTCTGGAAGCTCATCAGTTCTTAGCCAGGTGTTCCTTAAGGAGAAGGTGGGTTTGCCGTGTCATGAGAGTCCCTATCTAGATCCATCCTTCTATTTCATTTAAAAATAATCCTCAAGTTCCTTTTTCTTCTGGCTAAAATTTCACTGTTCTTTTGAGAAGGAGAGCTGATTTATGACAAGTCAGTACTGCTGGAGTATTAACCAAGTTCAGATTGTAGTCTTGGTGATAACTGCTTTTCATTTTTCTTAGTTAAATAGAATAGTATGGACTTAGAACAACTATTTGGCCAAAGGATAAGTAGAGGGACATAACTGATGAGGCTCTCTGCAGCCTCAGGGTAAGCCCAGGAGGCCTGAGTAGCCACCATCATTATCTTTAGGAAGCGAGGTGTTCTCTAGGCAGAAGTAAAGGGAACTAACTTGGGTTTGTTAAACCCAAGGCCCTCATCCTCTCATTAAATGCCACAACCACCTGCAGACAGGTGCACCTTTATCCTCTCATTGTGCACATAGGAGTCTGAGGTGCAGTTAGTGAAGACATTGGCCCAGGCCTCACGGCCAGTGTAGTACTGGGCTGGCATCTGACCGTAGCCCTTTGGACTCCTGTCTACTCAAAGGCAAGGACCCAAATGAGATGTACAGTCAAATGCTTGGTGAATATTGTGGCTTTTGTGTTAGGAATGAAGTTCTGTGCCTTTGTTCTGTACTGCAATTTGTTTTAATACTAGAGATTTTTTGTGATGACTTATTGACTATTCACTAATCCTAGCTTACCTCTGGCTTAATTTTTTCAGCTGAAATAGAATAGTACTTCTTCTTAAGTTATATCATTTAGCTATTCTTAGTCTTTAGAGTGAAATAGTCTTAGGTGAGTGTAATTAGAAATGCATATTTAGCATACAAGGGATAATTTTTTCTCTCATAGCTGTGCATTAGAAAAAATAAATAGCATCTGCAGGGCTATAAGGTTTCCATTTATAATAGGGACTATTCTCCCAGGGACTAGAAGCCATAATCCTCTGAAAGCCCTGGATGGCAATGCTGAAGATGTTTCTTTCGTTCATTTATTTATTCTGTGAACACTGATGGGCTTCTTCCCTGGGCAGCCTGCCAGGCTCTGTGCTAAGCATGGTGGGCACTAGGGCTCTCAGAGAAGGGCCTGGCAGTCAAAACAGGTCATATGTGTCCATTTCCACAGTAGCACTGTGTCTGTCTCTTAGCAAGGACTTTAGAACTGGACAGATATGGGATTGAATTCTGCCACTGGCAAGCAGTGGGATTAGTTGGGCAAGGTACAGATCTAAGCCTCAGTTTCTTTCTTGGCCCACAAGAGGTAGTAGGTGATAGTGGTCAAGGATGCAGTCTTGGAAGTCCCTGCCTTGGTATAATGTTGTGTCTCAGTCTATTGGGACTTTTTCTTTTTGTTGATTGTGGTTCATTTGCTTCTAGACCAGCATGGTTTATGGTGCAAGGGGGTGCTCGGCTAGCGCTGAGTAGTCGAGGCATGTGGCACTCTGTTGGCCTGCTGTGAGGGAGAGGAAGGAGGGCATGTCATTTGGCATCAGGCCTTGTGTTGACCATCAGCCCCAGATGTCTTCAATTTGAGGCAAGAGGATCCCTTGAGTCTAAGAGACACCATGGCACTCTACCCAGGGTGACAGAGTGAGAAACTCTATCTCCAAAGAAAAGAAAAAGAAAGAAAGAAAGAAAGAAAGAAAGAAAGAAAGAAAGAAAGAAAAAAGAAATACAAACTCTCAGGCTCCTCCTATACTAATAAGTCCTAAACCTTGGCATTGGGCCCAGAAAACTGTGTTGAAATAAGCTCTCCAGGCCTTTCTGATGCAGGCTTCAGGACAGGGCGGCCCCTCGGAGGTGTGCTGTGAGTGGGTTACTGGAAAGCCAGACGTCAGCCCTCAGGCCTCAGGATGTTCAGATGGGTTTGGGGCAGCTAGGGTAACGGGACTTCTCCGCGGATCCTCCACATGGAAAACAGGAAGAATGGGGAACCCTTCTGCACCAAGGGGTGATATGGGGCCGCTACTTAATCCTTCAGCCTCATTTCCCTACCTATAAAATGGGAATAATGGGCTCTTTGTGTAGGATTATTTTGAGGCTTAAACCACATGACAAACAAAACTGAATTCAGTGCATAATAGATGTTCATTTAAAGGCTCACCATCCTTAATCATCAGAGAAATCCAAATCAAAACTACTTTGAGAAATCACCTAACTCCAGTAAGATTAGCCCACATCACAAAATCTCAAAACCAGAGATGCTGGTGTGGATGTGGAGAAAAGGGAATACTTCTACACTGCTGGTGGGAATGCAAACTAATACGTTCCTTTTGGAAAGATGTCTGGAGAACACTTAGAGAGCTAAAAATAGACCTGCCATTTGACCCTGCAATTCCTTTATTAGGTATATATCCAGAAGACCAAAAACCACATTACAACAAAAATATTTGTATCAGAATGTTTATTGCAGCCCAATTCATAATTTCCAGGTCATAGAAGAAGCCCAAGTGCCCGTTGATCCACGAATGGATCAATAAACTGTGGTATATGTACACCATGGAATACTATGCAGCCACAAAGAAAGATGGAGACTTTACGTCCTTCATGTTCACATGGATAGAGCTGGAAAATCTTCTTCTTAGCAGAGTATCACAAGAATGGAAGAGAAAGTATCCAATGTACACAGCCCTATTATGAAACTAATTTATAGCTTTCATATGAAAGCTATAACCTAATTATAGCCTAAGAATATGGGGAGGGGGGATGGACAAGCGGGGGGATAGGTGGAGGGAGGGTGATTGGAGGGATCACTTCTATGGTTTATCTTACAAGGGTATAAGTGAATCTTTCTAAGAGTAGAATATAATCATCTTAACACAATAACTAAGAAAATGACATAAAGGCTATGTCAACCAGTTTGATG